>NW_026504158.1:0-12306 GCF_026875155.1 Cherax quadricarinatus
TTAAATTTTAGGTGTGATATACCGCCCCCAAAATTTTTAGATGGGCCCAGGGGAGACACTATGGGGAAATTTTAGGGGCCACAAGGCACGTAATGTAAAATTCAGAGACTTTAATTTTAAAGTCATATTGATTGGAATTTCTTGACTGGGAATTTAGAATCATACGATTTCTTAGAAGTAGTTCAGGATTGTTTTTTGAAGCAGTTTGTGACAGAACCTACAAGGGTAATAACCTGCTTGACTTAGTTCTGGCAAACAATGATCCCCTGTTAATAATTTAGAAGTTTCAGAGGAACTGGGTGCTACGACCACAATCAATTACATGTAGAATTGAATGGAAGTATGATAGTAGGGATAAACTCAGTAACAGTCCCAGATTTTCGCTTAGAAGATTACGATGGGCTTAGAGAACACTTATCATCTGTTGAGGCTGGGGTAACGAAGAGAGCTATCAATATGACAGTTTTCTGAACACAATCATGCAATACATCCCTTATAAGGAAATTAGATCAAATAGAAAATGACCCAAAATGGATGAATAATAGGCTGAAATATCTACTAGGGCATAAGAAAGGAATTTATAGGCGTATCAAAAGAGGCGAGGGTCATCTTATGAATCAGTATATTGACATTAAGAGGACATTAAAAAGGGGATAAGAAAAGCTAAAGGGACTATGAAATTAAAGTTGCTAGGGATCTAAAACTAACCCAAAAAGTTTTTTCCAGGTATATAGAACAAAGTCAAGAGATAAATAGGTCCCTTAAAAATAACTATGGGCATCTTACTGACAAAGAGAATGAAATGTGCTCGATTTTAAATAATTATTTTCTCTCGGTTTTTACACAGGAAGACACTAATAATATTCCGGTAATTAATTTTTATAGTGGATCAGAAGAAGATAAATTATGTAACATCACAGTCACTAGTGAAATGGTTGTGAAGCAGATAGACAGACTGAAGCAAAATAAGTCACCGGGTCCTGATGAGGTTTTTTCAAGGATTTCTAAAGGAATGCAAAATGGAAGTCTGTGAACCATTAACTAATATTTTTAATTTATCTCTTCAAACAGGTGCAGTGTCTGATATGTGGAAGATGGCTAATGTAATTCCTATTTTTAAAACAGGGGACAAGTCGTTACCATCAAATTACCGCCCAATAAGCCTGACCTCAATTGTAGGCAAATTACTAGAGTCAATTATAGCTGAGATTATAAGAAGCCATCTCGATAAGCATAGCTTGATTAATGATACTCAGCATGGATTCACAAGAGGCCGGTCTTGTCTAACTAATTTATTAACTTTCTTCAGTAAAGCTTTTGAGGCTGTTGACCACGATAAAGAATTTGATATTATTTACTTAGATTTTAGTAAGGCATTTGATAGAGTTCCGCACCAAAGACTGTTGAAGAAAGTAGCAGCTCATGGCATTGGGGGAAGGGTGCTTTCGTGGATCGAATCATGGCTCACAGACAGGAAGCAAAGAGTGTCCATAAATGGGGTTAAATCCGAGTGGGGATCAGTAACACAGGGATCAGTCTTGGGCCCGTTGTTGTTTATAATATATATCAATGATCTTGATGAAGGAATTACTAGTGATATGAGCAAATTTCGCCGATGACACGAAGATAGGTTAGGATAATTGATTCAAACGTAGATGTTAGGGAACTTCAGGAGGATTTAGACAAACTCTACTCTTGGTCAGAAAAGTGGCAGATGCAGTTCAATGTAGATAAATGCAAGGTTCTGAAGCTCGGGAGTGTCTATAACCCTAGCACTTATAAGTTAAATAATGTAGAACTTAGCCATACAGATTGCGAAAAGGACTTGGGGGTTATGGTAAGCAGCAACCTTAAACCAAGACAGCAATGCCTAAGCGTACGTAATAAGGCAATAGATTACTGGGATTTATATCAAGAAGTGTAAGCAACAGAAGTCCAGAGGTCATACTGCCAGCTTATACATCATTAGTAAGGCCTCACCTAGATTATGCAGCTCAATTCTGGTCTCCATATTACAGAATGGACATAAATTCGTTAGAAAACATTCAGCGTAGGATGACAAAATTAATACATAGCATTAGAAATCTTCCTTATGAAGAAAGATTGAAGACTCTTAAGTTACATTCACTTGTTAGACGAAGAATGAGGGGAGACCTGATCGAAGTGTATAAGTGGAAGATAGGTATTAATAAAGGGGATATTAATAAGGTCTTGAGGATATCTCTCCAAGAGAGAACCCGCAGTAATGGATTTAAATTAGATAAGTTCAGATTTAGAAAGGACATAGGAAAGTATTGGTTTGGAAATAGGGTAGTTGATGAGTGGAACAGTCTACCTAGTTGGGTTATTGAGGCTAGGACTTTGGGTAGTTTCAAATTTAGGTTGGATAAGTACATGAGTGGGAGGGGCTGGATTTGAGTGGGACTTGCACATCAGAGCTTATTTCTCGGGTAGCATTGAAAATTGGGTTGGTCAAATGTTTGTTAGTGGGATGAATTGTAAAGGACCTGCCTAGTATGGGCCAACAGGCCTGTTGCAGTGTTCCTCCTTTCTTATGTTCTTATGTTCTATCAAGGCTGAGATACTCACCACCTTCTATCAAGACTGAAATACCACCTTCTATTAAAACTGAGGTACTCACCACCTTCTATCAAGACTGAGGTACTCACAACCTTCCATCAAGACTGAGGTACTCACCACCTTCTATCAAAGCTAAGATAATCACCACCTTCTATCAAGGCTAAGGAACTCACCACCTTCTATCAAAACTGAGGTACTCACCACCTTCTATCAAGGCTGAGATGCTCCCCACCTTCAATCATGACTGAGGTACTCACCACCTTCTATCAAGACTGAGGTACTCACCACCTTCTTATCAAGGTTATGATACTCTCCGCCTTCTATTTTGGACTCAGGACTCACCACCTTCTATCAAGGCTAAGATACTCACCACCTTCTATCAAGACTGAGGTACTCACAGCCTACTATCAAGGATGAAGATACTCACACTTTCTATCAAGAACGAGGTACTTACAACCCTTCTCTCTAGACTGAGGTACTTACCACCATCTATCAAGACTGAGGTATCACAGCCTTCTATCCAGGCTGAGATACTCACCACTTTCTATCAAGGACCGAGGTATTTCAACTTTTCTATCAAGACTGAAGTAATCACCACCTTCTATCAAGATCTGAGGTACTCACCACCCTCTATCAAGACTGAGGTACTCACCACCTGTCTATCAAGACTGAGGTACTCACACCTTCTATCAAGACTGAGGTACTCTAACACCTTCTATCAAGGACTGAGGTCTCACCACCTTTATCATGATGTGGTACTCACCACCTTCTATAAGATGAGGCACTCACCACCTTCTATTCAAGACTGAGCGTGCGCACCACCTTCTATCAAGACTGAGGTACTCACAACTTATGTCAAGACTGAGGTACTAACCACCTTCTATCAAAGACCGAGGTACTCAAACCTTCTAGCAAGACTGAGATTATGTACTCACCACCTTCTATCTAAGGACTGAGGTACTGTATCACCGCCTTTTATCAAGGCCTGAGGTACTGTACTCACCAACATACTATCAAGAATGAGGTACTGATACTCACACCTTCTATCATGACTGATATAACTGTACTCAACCTTCTATCAAGACTGTGATACTGTACTAACACCTTCTATCAAGGCTGAGGTACTGTACTCACCATTCTAATCAAGACTGAGATACTGTAGACTCACCACTTTATCTGGCTGAGGTTACTGTACTCACCACCTTCTATCAAGACTGAGATACTGTACTCACCACCTTCTATCAAGACTGAGATACTGTACTCACCACCTTCTATCAAGGCTGAGGTACTGTACTCACCACCTTCTATCAAGATGAGATACTGTACTCTCCCCACCTTTATCAGACTGGATACTGTACTACCCCCTTCTAATCAAGGCTGAGGTACTTGTACTCACACCTTCTATCAAGACTGAGATACTGTACTCACCACCTTCTATCAAGAGTGAGATACTGTAATCTACCACCTTCTTTCAAGGCGAGGTACTCACCAACCTTATGAAGTTGAGGTACTCACCACCTTCTATCAAGACTGTGGTACTCACAGCCTTTATCAATTTAAGGTACTCACCACCTTCTATCAAGACTGAAGTACTCACCACCTTCAATCAAGACTGAGGTACTCACCACTTTCAATCAAGACTGAGGAGCTCACCAACTTCTATCAAGACTGAGGTAATCACCACCTTCTATCAAGACTGAGGTAATCACCACCTTCTTCAAGAACTGATGTTACTCACACCTTCAATCTAGACTGAGGTGCTCACCACCTTCTATCAAAGACTGAGGTACTCACCACCTTCTATCAAGACTGACGGTACTCACCACTTCTATCAAGAAGTGATGTACTCTCCACCCTTCAATCAAGATGATGGTACTAACCGCCTTCTATCAAGACTGTGGTACTCACCACATCTCAATCAAGACTGAGGTACTCATCCACTTCTATCAAGTGAAATACACCTTCTTCTTTTTTTAAAGGGGGGGGGGGATCTGAGGTACTGAGCACCTTCTATCAAGGACTGAGGTACTCACACCTTCTCATCAAGACTGAGGTATCACCACCTTCTATCATGACTGAGGTCATCACCACCTTTACTCAAGACTGAGATCACTCACCAGCTTCTGTCAAGACTGGGTACTCAGCACCTTCTATCAGACTGAGGTTTACTTCAATGCCTTCTATCAAGGACTGAGGTTACTCACAATTTCATCAAGGGCTGTGATTGTCACATCCTTCTATCAGGACTAAGGTACTCACACCTTCTATCAAGCTGAGGTACTCACATTCTTCTATCAAGACGAGGTACTCACCACCTAGGTTCTAGGCTATGAGGAATCCCCACCTTCTATCAAGATGAGGTTCCTCACCAACTTCTATCAAGGCTGAGTACTCACCACCTTCTATCATGACTGTAGGGTATCTCACCACCTCTATCAAGCGCTGAAATACCACCCTTCTATTAAGGACAGAGGTACTCAACAACTTCTATCAAGACTGAGGTACTTCACATCCTTCTATCAAGGCTGAGGGGGATACTACCACATTCTATCAAAGCTAAGATACTCACCATCTTCTATCAAGGCTGAAGAACTCACCACCTTCTATCAAAACTGAGGTACTCACCACCTTCTATCAGGCTGAGATGCTCACCACCTTCAATCAAGATGAGGTTACTCACATCCTTCTATCATGACTGGGTAACTCACCACCTTCTATCAAGGTTAAGATACTCACCACCTTCTATTTAGACTGTGGTACTCACCACCTTCTATCAAGGCTAAGATACTCACCACCTTCATATCAAGATGAGGTACTCACAGACATTCTATCAAGGCTGAGATACTTCACCAATTTCTATCAAGACCGAGGTACTTACAACTTCTATCAAGATGATGTACTCACAACCTTCTTATCACGACTGAGGTATCTCCACCTTCTATCAAGACTGAGGTACTCACCCCCTCTTTTCAAGACTGAGGTACTCACCCACCTTATATCAAGACTGGGTACTCACCACCTTCTATCAAGACCTTGAGGTACTCACAGCTTTCTTCAAGACTGAGGTGCTCACACCTGTCTTTCAAGACTGAGGTACTCACAAACCTTCTATCAAGTACTGAGGTACTCACCACTTCTATCAAAGACCGAGGTTCATCACAACCTTCTATCACGGACTGAGATACTCACAACCTCTCTATCAGAACCGAGGTACTCAACCACCTTCTATTCAAGGCCTGAAATACCACCTTCTATAAGACTGAAGTTACTGGGCCACCTTCTATCAAGACGAGGTACTTACACCTTCAATCAAGACTGAGTACTCACCACCCTACATCAAGGTGCAGATAACAACACGTCAATCAAAATGAGGTCTCACCACCTTCTATCAGGATGAGGTTACTCACCACCATTCAATTCAAGACTGAGGTACTTCACCACTTTATCATGGCTGAGGTACTCACCACCTCAATGAAGACTGAGGTTACTCACCACTTCTTATCAAGACTGAGGTATCACCACCTCTTATCAAGACTGAAGGTACTCGCTCCTTCTATCAAGACTGAGGTACTCACCACCCTTCAATCAAGGACTGATGGTACTCCACCTTCGATCAAGCTGAGGTACTCACACTTTCATCAAAGATGAGTGTGACTCCCACCTTCTATCATGACTGAGGTAATCACCTCCTTCTATCAAGACTGAGGTACTCACCACCTTTCATATCAAGAATGAGTACTCACCACCTTTCTATCAATCAAGATGAGGTGCTCACCACCTTCTTTCAAGGCTAAGATATAACCACCTTCAATCATGATGAGGTACTCACACCTTCAATCAAGAACTGAGGTATACACCACATCAATCAAAAGGACTGATGGTACTCTCCACATTCTATCAAGCTGAAATACCCACCTTGATTAGACTGAGGTACTGGCCACCTTTATCAAGAATGGAGTACTCCACCTTCTATCAAGACCTGAGGTATCACCACTTCTATCAAGACTAGGTACTCACCACTTCTATCAAGACTAGGTACTCACACCTTCTATCAAGACTGAGGTACTAACCACCTTCTGTCAGACTGATGTAATCACCACCTTCTATCAAGGACTGAGGTACTCACCACTTCTATCAAGACTGAGGTACTCAATTCCCTTCTATCAAGACTGAGGTACTCAACCACCTTCTATCAAGGCTGAGTTACTCAATCCCTTCTATCAGGACTAAGGTACTCCCACCTTCTATCTGGACTGAGGTACTCACCACTTTCTATCAGGACTGAGGAACTCACAACCTTCTATCAAGACTGAGGTACTCACTATCCTCTATCAAGACATGAGGTATCTCCACCCTACTTCTCAAGGCTAGATACTCCCCACCTTCTATCAAGGGCTGGAGGTACTCATCCACCTTCCTATCTAGGCTGAGATACTCACAACCTTCTATCAAGACTGCAGGTACTCACCACCTTCTTTCAGGCTGATATATCACCTTCTTTTTAGACTGAGGTCTCACCACTTCTATCAAGACTGCTGTACTCCACAACCTTCTATCAAGGGCTGAGGACTCACCACCTTCTATCAAGGTTAAGATACTCACCACCTTCTATTTAGACTGAGGTACTCACCACCTTCTATCAAGGCTAAGTTACTCAACACCTTCTATCAAGACTGAGGTACTCACAGCCTTCTATCAAGGCTGAGATACACACCACTTTCTATCAGACCGAGGTACTTACAACCTTCTATCAAGATGAGGTACTCCCCAATTCTATAATATAAACTGAGGTACTCACCACCCTCTATCAAGACTGAGAGATTTCTCACCACCTTCTATCATGGAATGAGGGTAACTCACCAACTTCTATCAAGTCTGAGGTACTCACAGCTTTCTATCAAGACTGAGGTGCTCACCACCTTCTATCAAGGACGAGCGGTACTCACACCTTCTATCAAGACTGAAGGTACTCACCCTTCTTCCAAGACGGAGGTACTCACAACCTTCTATCAAGACTGGATACTCACACCTTCTATCAAGACCGAGGTACTCACCACCTTCTATCAGGTGAAATACCACTGCTATTAAGACTGAGATTCTGGGCCACCTTCTATCAAAGGACAGAGGTACTTACAACACTTCTATCAAGACTGAGATACTCACCACCTTCTAATCATGGCTGAGATACTCAACCACCGTCAATCAAAACTGAGGTATTCACCACCTTCTATTCAAGACTGAGGTACTCCACCACCTTCTATCAGACTGAGGTATCACCACCTATATCAAGGCTGAGGTATCACACCTTCAATCAGACTGAGGTATTCAACCACCTTCTATCAAGACTGAGGTATCACCACCTTCATATCAAGATGAGGTATCACAGCCTTCTGCCTATCAAGTTTAAGGTACTCACCACCTTCTATCAAGACTGAGGTACTTCACCACATTCAATCAAGACTGAGGTACTCACACTTTCAATCAAGACTGAGGTGCCTTCACCATTCTATCAAGACTGAGGTACTCACCACCTTCTATCAAGACGAGGTATCACCACCTTCTTTCAGACTGATGTACTCACCACCTTCAATCAAGGACTGAGGTGCCATCACCACCTTCTAATCAAGGGTAAGATACCTCACCATCTTCAATCAAGACTGAGGTACTCACACACCCTTCTATCAAGACTGAGTGTACCTCACCAATCTCTTTCAAGACTGAGGTACTCACCACCTTCTGTCAAGACTGATGTACTAACCACCTTCTATCAAAGACTGCGGTACCACCACCATCTTTCAAGACTGAGGTACTCAATTCCTTCTATCAAGACTGCCAGGTACTCACACCGTCTTATCAAGGCTGAGATACTCACATCCTTCTATCAGGGACTAAAGTACTCACCACCTTCTATCAGAACTGAGGTACTCACACTTCTATCAGGACTGAGGAACTCACAACCTTCTTCAAGACTGAGGTACTCACATCCTTCTATCAAGATGAGGTACTCACCACCTTCTATCAGCTAAGATTTACTCCCCCACCTTCTATCTAAGACTGAGGTACTCAACCACCCTTCTATCAAGGGCTGAGATACTCACCACCTTCTCATCAAGACTGAGGGTACTCACCACTTCTATCAAGGCTGAATTACCACCTTCTATTAAGGAATGAGGTACTCACCACCTTCTATCAGACTGCAGTACTCACAACCTTCTATCAAGAAGGTGGACTCACCACTTCTGTCAAAGCTAAGATTCTCACCACTTATATCAAGGCTGAGGAACTCACACCTTCTATCGAAATGAGGTACTCACCACCTTCTATCAAGGCTGAAGATGCTCACCACCTTCAATCAAGATGAGGTACTCACCACTTCTATCAAGACTGAGGTACTCACCACCTTCTATCAAGGTTAAGATACTCACCACCTTCTATTTAGACTGAGGTACTCACCACCTTCTATCAAGGCTAAGTTATCACCACCTTCTATCAAGACTGAGGTACTCACAGCCTTCTATCAAGGCTGAGATACACACCACTTTCTATCAAGACCGAGGTACTTACAACCTTCTATCAAGACTGAGGGTACTCACACCTTCTATCAAAACATGAGGTTACTCACACCCTCTATCAAGGACTGGGTACTCTCACCTTCTATCAAGACTGAGGTACTCACCACCTTCTATCATGATGAGGTACTCACAGCTTTCTATCAGACTGAGGTGCTACCACCTTCTATCAAGACTGAGGTACTCACATACGCTTCTATCAAGACTGAAGGTGATACTCACCACCTTCTATCAAGGACGGATGGTACTCAAACCTTATATCAAGCAACTGAGATACTCCACAACTTTCTATCAAGACCGAGGTACTCACCACCTCTATCAAGGCTGAAATACAAACCTTCTAATATGGACTGAGATACTGGCCTCCTTCTATCAAGACCGAGGTACTTACACACTTTACAGACTGAGATACTCACCACCTTCTATCAAGGCTGAGATACTCACCTCCGTCATCAAAATGAGGTATTACCACCCCCCCTTCTATCATAGACTGAGGTACTCACACCTTCTATCAAGGGATGAGGTTACTCACACCTTTATCAAGGATGAGGTACTCACCACCTTCAATCGAAGACTGGGGTATTCTCCACCTTATCTATCAAAAGGGACTGAAATGTACTCACTTACCTTCTCTCAAGACTGAGGGTACTCACAGCCTCTATCCAAGGGTTTTTAAAAGGTACTCAACACCCTTCTATCAAGGACTGAGGTAACTCACACACCTTCAATCAGGACTGAGGTACTCCACTTTCAATCAAGACTGAGGTGCTCACACCTTCTATAAGACTGAGGTACTCACCAACCTTCTATCAAAGACTGAGGTACTCACCGCCTTCTATCAAGAATGATGTACTCACACCTTCAATCAAGATGAGGTGCTTCACCAACCTGTCTATCAAGGCTTAAGATACTCCACCATCTGTCAATCAAGACTGGGTATCACCTCTTTATCAAGACTGAGGTACTCACCACTTCAATCAAGACTGAGGTACTCAACACCTTCTATCAAGGCTGAAATGCACCTTCTATTAGGGACTGAGGTACTGGCACACCTTCTATCAAGTTGAAGGTACTCACCATTTATCAAGGACTGCGAGGTACTCACCTCCTTCTATCAAGACAGAGGTACTACCTCTTTCTATCCAGCACACATCAGGTACTACCACTTTCTATCAAGTTTAAGATACTCATCACCTTCTATCAAGGAACTGAGGTACTCACCACCTTCATCAAAGATTGAGGTACTCACCAACTTCTATCAAGGCTGAGGTATCTCCACCTTCATCAAGACTGATGTACTCACCACTTCTATCATGGGACTGAGGTACTCACCACCTTCTCAGACTGAGGTACTCACCACCTTCTATCAAGACTGAGGTACTTGTCACCAAGACTTCTATTTAAGACTGAGGGGGTACTCACCACCTTCTATCAGAATGACGGTAATCACCACTTCTATCAGACTGAGGTGATGACCAGGGGAGTCAGAGTGTAATGACTCCTGGGCGCAGGAGCGTCCACTAAACAACATATTCAAGCCCTAAATCATTGTCATCCACTACACAACAGAAGACCAGGATGGTTGATGTATCTTTGACATAGTCTTGTAAATTGTGCTGAGAGGAAATAACATATGTTTCTCTCTACAAGCTTCAATGGCATAATATCGTCAGTGTTATTTTCAATCCAAGTGGTCTTTACATATACAGCATGAAGGATATCGTTACTCTATCAATAAGTCCACTGACCTGTTGGGAAATACACCACTCGGATATACCCTCTGAAATATAACTGTATTAAATAGAAACCTTGTTTCAATGTAAACTTGATGAAGGAGGACTTTTATAACAGCCCTCCATAGGCTTCAAACAATACATCTATCTTGCAATAGAGTTTCATCAGTTTTATGGCAGTACATCTTCTCTTAATAAACGTGAGATAACTGCCCAGGTGTCTCTGAAAGTAACTATTTCAGTTAGATGTGATTCGTTTCAGTCAAATCACTACTTTACCTCTCGGAAAGTAAGGACCCATGGCTGAACGTATCTTTTCGTCAGATACACTTTCGACGCTAGTCTCTATCCGAGTAACATTATCTAAAACATAGGTTCAGAGGTATTGCTAGGATTTTGGTCCTTTGTTGCTCAAGAGGATACGACTTGTTGGGGGCGCCACCCCGACGTTTCCGATCTTTTTTAAAAAAGCAAACTCTCTAGCATGCCTTTTCTTTTTACAATATGTAAATTTTTTACTTTCTTTTTCTCGAATCAGTTTCTTCTAGCACAGGACAAAACAGGATTATGATTTTCCTGTAAAGGGGACAAAGTTACAGTAGCAGGGCTTTAGCCGGCCCAAGACAGCTGATTTTGGTTTCCAAATTTGGCAATTTTTATTTCCCTTTTTCTCTGTGTTTTTTTACTACAAGTTTGGAGAAATCTTAATTGTCGCTAATTGCATTTCCAGAATTCCCCATATATATCACAATTTCTTTTAAAACAACATACAGTTTTAAACTCTTTTTTATAACAACTAAAAAGAGTCTATTGTTACATTTAGCCTCTACACCACCTCTAAATGCCCAAATTTTTTTTTCACAGCAAACCTACCAAGTTTGATCTTTTCTCTGTAACGTACAAATCCTTTGAAACTTACAGGTAAAAAGTTTTAATCTTAGAATGTTTGTTTACAGCACAAACAATTATATAAAGGAAAATTCAGTACAGGGTTTTACTCTTCCTGTCAAACCGTAGCAACAAAGTTGCCCATGCTTACGTGGCCATTTATAGCACGTGTTTTTTCCCCCAAAAATAGTGTCTAATCCCCCTCAAAAACTTTGGAAACCAAGACACTTTCCACTTAAAATTTTCTTGTATCATCACTTTTTGCTTCCAAGACAAAATTTTCTCTCTAAAAACTTTTTTTAATTTCTCTTGCCCCTATTTGGCTCGCAAATAATGAGGCTTCAAACCTTTCCCAAAATGTTCCGAAAATAGGGCCAGTGGGGAATGGGGGGTAGGGAAATTTAATTTTTTTGGGGCGTCCTTAGGTCGGGCACCTCGTCCAAACCCCCCTAAGAGTTAGATCTGGTCTAGGATAAGTTATACAGTTCAACACTTCTAGTATGTGGGGTTCATCCAACCCATACACTTGTAATAGT
>NW_026504160.1:0-12515 GCF_026875155.1 Cherax quadricarinatus
GGTCACAGCCGGGCCGCGGGGGCGTTGACCTCCGGAACTCTCTCCAGGTAAACTCCAGGTGTGGGTAGTGGTGGTGCCGCCGTGAGGCACAGCAGTGGGCCATGCTGCCCCCCACGCCGCTGCCTCAGCTGATCTACAACAAGGCTACCATCCCCCACCCACCCACCACAAACAGCCTCCACAACCACAACCTCTGCAACCACAACCACCTGTCATTGTCCAGTACCCACCAGCAGACCGCACCTGGGATTGGCAGGAAGCTGTCAATTTTTTTCCCAAACCCCCCTCCAGTTTGAAAAAGCCAAAGTGGAATAGGGCCCATGTTGTACACTGGGGAACAATGCCACTGAACTGGAATGTTTCGAGTTATTCTTTGACGAACCCCTGATGGAAATATTGTCAGGGGAAAGCAACAGATACTACGAGTACACCATGGCAAACACAATACTTTCACCAAGTTCACGTCTACACCAGGGGAAAGGGAGGCAACTGTGGCTGAGATGTATCTTTTCTTTGCCACTATAATGTTTATGCCACATGTGTATAAGCACACTAAAATCATACTGGTCAACAGACCGCCTGATTCCAACCCCAGGTTTCAGTGATATAATACGAGTGAATCGTTTTGTGCTACTATTACGTTTTGCTTCACTTCCCAGACAAAACCAGGTCTGACAGAGACGACTGGTTATATAAGATTGGGAAATGTTTTGTGTATCTGAAAGAGAAATTCAACATGTACGTATTTTTATCCCTTCAGGGAGCTTGTAATTGACGAGTCTTTGATTCTGTTCAAAAGAAGACACTCTTTAAAGCAGTACATAGCAAGCAAGAGGAAACGCTTTGGTATAAAGTTGTTTGTGCTTTGTGATTGTTACAGTGGTCTTGTATTGGATATTATTGTGTACACTGGAAGTTATACATTGCAAAATACCAGGAAGTTATTGGGCATCTTTGGTGATGTGGTTAGAATAATGATGGAACGATACCTTGGTAAGGGGCATATATTATATACTGAAACTTGTACACAAGCCCCTCACTCAGTGTTTTTTTTGCGAGTGAACATGACGGATTGGTGTGGCACAGTGCATACAAATCGTAAACATATGCCCGGCTTGACGTGGCACTCGTAGAGGTGAGGTGCAGGTGTTTGCTGCCAATGACATCATGGCATTTCGGTGGCATGACAAACGAGATGTCACACTGTTGTCATCAGTTCACCCTAATGAAATGGCAGACACTGGCAGGCAGCATAGAGAGAGCAATGAACCATTCTAAAACCTGCAGCTGTGATTGATTACACCCTCAATATGCGCTCAGTGGACAAATGTGACATGCAGATTGGTTTGCTGATTGTGTTTGCAAGGTTATAAGTGGTACATAAAACTCTTTTTCCATCTTTGGACATTTCCATGCTCAGTGCTTATAATATATATAAGATGAGGACCAGAAAAAATTTTCATATATGCCGAATTTTGTTTGTCTATCATCAGACAAAAAGTATTCAAGTACCAAGGAACAACACCTGCGATAAACCGCCCACTAAAATTTTCAACAACTTTCTTCTCGTCTGAAGCTGGTGATCACTTCCCCATACAAAATGCCTGCTACAGTCCTCCATCAAAAAATCCGCATCATTGGGACCTGTAGTGTTTCCGCATTACTGAGTTTGCACAATTACAGAGTGGTTAGGTTAGAATACACTTAATAAAATTAACCCAAAGACTTACACAGTTCATTGAACATCGGCAAAAATCGAACATTTCCGCTACTTTGAGCTCAATTTCAAGGTACTTTCCGTTATGAAAGCAATCAAAAACATGTCTATTTCTGTAATATATCTTCCATTCTATCAAATGACTCCAAAAAATGAGAATACAACCATAAAAACCATACGAAAAAAAACTGCAAGAGGCGGCTAATGGCTGAGAAGTGAACTCCCTTATTTATCGTCCGTCTTTTTATTTTTGTTGTATGTTAAGAAGCATCTTTTCCATCATACATTGCCCAAGTTTCAATGAGATAGCCGAACAAACAACCGAGAAAAAAATATTTACCCAAAAAACATATATCAAGCCCATGCCAGGTACTGGAAATAAGTCACCCTTTGTCTGACTTTTCTGGGTTATCCTAGGTTCTCTATACATACATTGCTATGTAGATAATGTATGTAACTGTATTTGTGTATACCTGAATAAACTTATTTACTTCTAGTCTGTCAATTGAGTACAAGAAACCGCCCATTCACTTATTTCAACTACCCAATAAATTTTATTATTATTATTATATCAAAAAAGTGCTATGCCACAGGGGGTACTACCAAAAAAGTGGTCAGAAATTGGCAATTTGGCCGATTTCACACAAATTTCAACAGATGCCAATTTCAAAATAGGGTCCAGAATAAACTGCAGACATTCCTGGCACTAAAATTTAAAATTTTCTCTGTCATTAGTCACGGCTTCAGGCCCTCTTATATTACTCTTTGTTACCATATGGGAATTTTTATTCACAAAAAAATAGAAAATTTACTGTTATGCAGACTAACTGCATTATTGTAATAATTGTATAAATAATGTGAATCCATTCTTGACTCCGTACTGAAATTTTAGACTAGCAGGCGGACAGGTATTGGACGGTGACGTCATTTGTTTACTCTTGAGCCTCGCTAAAGAATAGAACATTTTGGCTTCTGTGAGTGCAATTTTCAAGGTACTTTTCGCATGAAAGCAATCAAAATCATATCTATTTCTGTAATATATCTTTCATTCTAAAAAATTTGAGAACCAAAAAAAAATAGAATATAACCATAAAAAACATCACAAATATACCGCAAAGGGGGGGCCGCTAATGGCTGAGAATAAACTCCGCTATTTAGGGTCTGATTTTTTTCCCATATTTGGTGTACGGAAAAGAAATCTTTCCATCAACTTTGCCCAAGTTTAATAAGAAAACCCCAAAAAACAACTGGGGGAAAAAATAATAAAAATTAAAATTTTAAAAAAAAAAATTAAAAATAATAATAATAAAAATTAAAAATTTCTTTATTTACTACACGAACATTACAAGGTATACGGGCCCCTAGCTGACATCAGTGACATACTACTGTATAAAAAGGCCCCCCTTTTTTTATGCTGGGGTTTTTCAAAAAAAGGGGGAAAAAAGGTCAGTGCCCAGGAAAACACCCCCCACTAGTAAACTAACACCCGGGAAACCCATTTACTGAGGGGGTAAACATAGACAACAGGTGTAAACAAGCCCCGCCTAATTTTTGCCCCCTTTTCGGGAATCGAATATTTCCCAAAAAAATCATATATGGCCCCCCCAACCCCCAGGTGCTAAAAAAAAGCCACTTTTAAATTTTAAATGGGATTACCCTGGGTTTCTCTAAAATTTTATGTTTGTATGTGTGATTTTCCCCTTAAAAGGGAAAAAAACTTTTTTGTTTCTTTGTTTATGGGGGAAAGTACGATGTATATCATAGTTGGGCCCTGGCTATACTCCATTTTTCTAATATAACCCCCCAAGAAAAGGGATAGGAAAAAGGGAAATTTGTTTACCAAATCCTCTTCATAATCTGTCAAATGCTCGGTTTTATCCCAAAAAAATTTTAAATTATTCGGGAGTATTTAACTTTTTTTAAAGTTATTTTTATTTTTTCTTATGTGATATTAGTTTAAAATTTTTTATAGGAAAAATAAGCTGTAGGTTGATATTAGCGAAATTTAAAAAACATATTCCCCTGCTTCATGAGACTGAGCTAAGGGAAAACCGCCCGGGGGGTGGCTTCAAAGCCACCTTATTTTAATGGATAATGTACTATGTGGGTGCTTTACAAAATGAGAAGAAATTTTTTTTATTCTTTGGAACCATGGTTTAGGTTTAAAAGAAACCCGGGTTAAAACAATAAATGGAAAAAAAAGAAATTGAAATGACATGCAGCAAGTAGCACCCCCAAAAAAACCAGCTTGGGGGTGTGGGGGACCCGGGAAAATTTGGGAAATTATGCTACCCAAAAATTAGTGCCGAAAAAACTAAAGGGAACCCGGAATAATATTGCCGGATTTGTGATGGCGGACCTGTACTGCTTTCAAAAAAAAGGCTCAGAAGAGGTGTTACGTCGTTTTACATAAAAAAAGGCCCAAAAAACAATCAGAGACACTCGTTTTATTTTTGTGAGGAGTTTTAAAACACCACTGTGCATGACACCATGTTTCAAAGAGTTCTACAGGCTGCAAAAACTTCAAAAACTTTCCCTGTGACTGTATGTGTGTAAATAAAATTAAAAAAATTAGTAAAAAAAAACATTTTATCATTTGTGTTGTAAACAAAAAATTAAATAAACAATATAAGGACAACAGCGTTTGTGGGTTTTGGGGGGGGGGGTAAATAAAGAAAAAAATTAAAAAATAGTCCCATTTTTGGTCCCCACGGGCCAAAAAAGGTTACTTAAAAAAAAAAGTTAAAAAAATAATAGAAAATGTCCCCAAAAAACAAAAACAAAAAAATACCTGGTGATGGCGTCGGCGATGATCCCATATATCGGGCATTTTGTTAAACTTCACCCTCCATATTCAGTAAGTTTGATGGTAAAAATTTTTTTTTTTGCCTATAATTTTGGGGGAAAAAAAAAATCTATCTTTTAAATAAGAAAAAATAAAATAATTTTTTTTTTTTGAAATTTGGGGGGCCCCTGAGAAAAATTTCTCTGAGGGGGCCCTGTGGCCCCTGAAAGGGTTAAGCCACTAGGCCCCAGCTTAGAAATCACTAGCCCCCGGGCCCACACAAAATATCTGTCCAAGGGCTCTGTTTTGGCCTCTTTAAGTTTCCCTAAAATGAAACACAAAGAGTTCATTGTCTTTGTTGCCAATAGGGCTTCCCAACGCTTGTAGGAAAATTTTTTCATCCAAAAATGCTTCCCACCTTTTTTCCCACATTGAACAAATTTTTTTTAATCTTTGATGAAGGCAACTTCCTCACTCTCTTTTCCCTCCTCCAATGAAGCTGAGGTGTGACTGTTGCTGTTGCCCCTGAAGCTTTTGGCAGCTCTGTAGTGGTTAACCCTTTCATCTTTGCCTTCCACTAATTTTTCCCACACTTCGCCACAAAACCCCCCAACCCCATGGTTTTTCCCCAGTGCCACAATAGTTTCCCCAAAATTTGGGCTTTTGGCCCCTCAGGGTTACCCCCAAAACCCTTTTCAAAATCCCTCTTGTAACATTCTGGCCACAATTTTTTTCCAAGCAGAGTTCAAATTTAAAAGTCCTGCAATTTAAACTCCCCCCCCCCAACCCTTATGCAAAAATTTTATGAAAAACTGGGGATCCCTGAAGTGATCTTTCCCAAAACTCTCTTGGGGTCATTTCAGGTCGAGGTCACTTAAAAGACTTTTGAAATCGCTTTGGTTTTAAAATTTTTTGAACTTCAAATAAACCGCTGGCCCAGGGCGGGAAGGGGAGTGGTATTGACGAAAAAAACTTCATTTGATAAAGGGTCAACCCCCCCCCAAAAATTTGCTTTTTGCAAGTCGTGGGGAAATGGGGGAGGAGCATTGTCCATTACCAGGAGGCACTTGAGTGACAATTTTTTTTTCCGGGGGTTTTTTTGCACAGGGGGGCCCAAAACCCAGGGTCATAAAAACCATAAAGGGAAAAATTTTCCTAGTGACCCATCCCTTCTGTTTGATCTCCCCCATCAAAACAATTTAATTTGATGCATTGTTTTTCTTGAACACACTGGGAGCTTCGAGTGATACACTAGAAAAGGTTCACTTTGCAATCCCCACTAGCTTTACTAAAAAACATGAGAGTTAGCCTGTCTTTCTAGGCTTGTGCCGGGGATGCCTTTTCCTCCTGAAAAATTTTGGGTTCTTTTGGCATTTTTTTCCCCAAAAGGGGTTTCTTTTTTCTTTAAACAATTGAACACTTGTTGTTTTAAAATTTTTCAGCCTCTATGTACTCCTTAAAGTCCTGCACATTTTTTTAAACCGTTTGTTTTGCCCAAACGGGCAGCCTCAGATCCCAAATCACACTTTGTTTTAAATTAAAATTTAAAAAAGGTTTTTTCTATAAAGATTACAATTTTTGAATTTACAGAATTTGGTTGTTTGTGGTTTACATGTATTTAAAATTTAATGATTACAGAGTTTTCCACTAGAAGCCAACATGGCTAGGTTTTTTTGGGGCAGACTTAGTTTAATTCTTTTTTTTAAAAATTTATTAAAAATTATGGGGTAAGTTGGTATTAGGGCAAAGTGACTAAATATAGTTTTTGGTTTAGAAATGTGAATGCTTTTGTTTTGGCCAGTAAAATAGTTTTTCAGTATTGGGTTTTCATGGGTTTCATTATTTTAAGTTTGAGATTAATTTTTTCTGTTTTGGAAAAAAATGGGTGAGTGATTTGAAAGTGTAAAACCACCAGGTGGTATTCGTGTATTAGTTGGGGGGTTTTACCCAGGGAGAAAAGGGATTTTTTTCTAATGGTGTTTTAAAGGGTGATAAATGTGTCTGCAGTTCTAAGTTCTCGGTTTAGGGTGTTCCAGTTTTTAGGGCCTTTGACTTTACATTGAATTTTTGAAAAGGGTTTAGTCGGACATGGGGAATGTCCCTAGAGATGTTTGTGTCCCGGTGTTATGCCTGTGGGTTCTGTCACAAATATCAAGAAAGCATTTTAGGGCAAAGGTTGATATTGGAGTTTAAGGCCTGTGATTAATTGCAAGTATAATTGGATGTTCTGAACAGGGAGTAAGTTAGATTTTATGAAGAGTTGGGGGGGGGGGTTGCCAGGGATGGGATTTAGTGATTATTCTTACTGCAGCTTTTTTGGGTTGGGTTTTTATTGGCCTTTTTTGGTGTTTTTGCGGGAGGTTTATCCCCCAACACAAAAAGCATAGGGGGAGGTAAAGGAAAAATAAAGTGAGTGGTTTTAGTGTTTAGAAGGGGATTTTTCGGCAATTTGTATCGTTCTTGGAGGGTTCCCAACTGTTTTGGATACTTTTTTGGTTATGGTTTGGTAAAGGGTGCTTTAAAAACAGGTTGTTGTCAAGGTATAGGGCCCAGGAATTTTCCCTCTTATGTCTGGTTTAAATTGAGTGTTTCCCATCTTAATGTTAATTTGGGGCATCCCCCTGCTTTGCACCAAAAAATAATTTATAGGTTTTGTCAGTTTAAGCGTAAGTTTTTTGGCTGTCATCCAAGTCGATATTTTGATCGTCCTCGTTAAAAAGTGGCGTTGAGGGTGGGAAGATTAGGGTTTAGAGATGACATAAGTCGGGGTCTCAGCAAAAAGAAAAGGGTTTTAGGTGTTGGGATACGTTTGGGAAAATCATTGATGTTAAAATTGGAAAAGGGGGGGAGCAGGGGGCCAAGGACATTTTCCCCCGGGGGAAAATTTCCAAATACAAATGGGCCCCTTTTTGTTTTGCTGTTTTCCCTTTTAAAGGTAACATACTGATACCATTATAAAGGGAAGATTTTAAATAAACAAAACGCATGGCCTTTTTATACCGTTTAAAGGTCAAGTTTGTGGAGTAGGATTTTGTGGTCTACTGTGGCAAAAACTTTTTTTAGGTTTAATAAAAATTCCTAGTGGATATTTCCCTTTTTTTCCAATTCTGTGGAAAGCAAATCTAGCATTTTTATGATTGCTCTTAGTGCTATTATTTTTCCTAAACCAAAATTTTCAGGGGTTTAGTATTTTTGTGCTGTTTTTAAATGAATATAGGGGCCCTGTGCACGGGTTTTTCAAAAATTTTTTGGGTAGCAATGGAAGTTTTGATATTGGCCTATAGTTGTTTAAGTTGTAGGGGCACCAAACCCTTTAAAAGTAAATTTGGGGTAACCCCTTTCCATCTTGAGGGATTTGGGGGAAGGGGGCTGTTTTAGTGGGCTTGTTAAAAAATAATGGGAAAAAGCATCCGAAAGGAAAAAGGGCCCGCTCGCTTTTAAAAGTAATGGTGGGGGCATTAGAAAAAGATTCCCTCAAATTGTTTTTTTTAATGACATTATAAATCTCGGGGACTTCCAGGGGTCATTGGTGAAAAATAGAAGGAATTTGGGAAATTCCCATTAGGTAGTCCCCGGCATGGGCCCTTAGTATGTGGGGTTTTAAATTTGGGGGAGATTAGATCCTATGGGTTTAGGGAAAAAGTCGTTTATCTTGTTTTGCTGTTTTTTTAAATTTGGGGTGTATGGTGTTTCATTAGGGTTTTGTTTTGGGCAATATTTTTTTTTTTTTCAGTTTGTTTGGGGCCCTAGAAATCTGAGAGAGTTTTTCCAGGTCTGTGAATTACTGGAGTAGTATAGTTTTTTTTGGCTTTCTTTTTTACTTTTGGGGAGGGAAATGAAAGAATAGTGTTTAAGAAAAATTTTTTTGTTTTTAAACCCTGTCTATATTGCTTTTTCCCTAAATTTGGGGTTTTCTTGTCAATGGGGTTTCAGGGAAAGGGGTGGTTAAACCCCTTTGGGGAAAACCCAAACCGTTTTTTTTGTGATCTGTTTCGTTTTTTTTAGGGGCAATGTTTGTTTTTATAGTCTAAGTAATTTGTTAAGAAAATGTCTGCCCGTCATCAATACCATTGGCCTTTGGGAATTCTGTAGGCCAGCAACAATCTCAGGTCAGTTTTGAACTTCCTTATTGAGGCCTCTCATGGAGTCTAAATGAGGGCTTTTTTTGTAAATTTAAGTGGTGGGGTTTTTTAATTTTTTGTCAGGAGGGAAAGGGAGGGGGATGGCTGTAGGCTATCTTGGATTTTTCCCTGATTTAAGGGGGGGTAGTATATTGGTCCAAATGTTTGGGCTATTATGGTTTCACTTGTTCAGTGACCTGGGGTTTTTTTAAATTTTTTTTTGGTATGAGAAATGGGGTTGTTCTTTTTGGTTTATGAAAACAAGGTTTTCAGGCTGACTCTGTAAGCCAAGGTTGATGTTGAAGTCTCCCCGCTAAGAGAAGGTGGGTTTTATGCCACTACGATCTTAAATCTCTCAAACCAGCCTTTGTGACCTTAAATTCACTAACACCACTAAATTTCAGGGGTTTTCTTAATTAAATAAACATGCCCAAATGCTTTGGGCCCCTTTTCAAAATATTATTTAGTGAGAAACCCCTATCTCTTTATAATTGTTTTTTTGTTGACCCACACCAAAAAAACAGTCTCTCCAAATCTTCCCAGTATTTGCGAAAACTCTGTTTTTTTAAGCATACTTGTTCCTTTCGCAACAACAGGGTTCCTTGCTTGCCCTTTTTTTTGGCCAAAAATAGTAAAAAATGAATTTGGGGGGTTTAATGGGGGTTTTTTATATAAACCCCGGCCAACTCGGGACACCACTCCCTTTCATATTTACCCGTTTTCCCCTTTTTTTTAAATTTTATAGTATTTCTCACCCTTTTTACCACAAGGTTGGGACTAAAAAGCTTTTTTTTGGGACCATGGTGCCTTTTTTAGCAGTTACAAGCACTTACAAACTGGAAAAAAAAATACAAAATGATTGGGGGTACCCTTTGGGAAATTTATCCGGACTGGTTGTAAACAATGGCAAAACTAGCGAAGGCAGGGGAGCTGAGGGGATCGGGGTGGGGTGCACAGGCAGACAAATTCAGGACGAATGCCCTTAACCGGGGAAATTCCCTGGGCAATTTAAACCAGTCCCAAAATTTTTTATGCCAAAATGCCTGCTATCCCAAATTTTGGGATTAGGGAGATCCAAACCCTTACCCAAGGGGGCCATTGTTTTATTACGTTTGGACCTTTTTGGGGGGTTAAAAAAAACCCTAAGGCCTTTTCTCTAATTAAAAGGAAATTTTAAATGGTTTCAAACCCCCCTTTGTCTTTTGTTTGATCCCCCTCAAAACAACTAAAATTTTCTTTTATTTACTTGTTGTAAACCCACGTGTCATTCTTTTCATGAGATGACATCTTGGGTTATTCATTAAAACAACTCGGGATATTTTCCTTGTTTTTTTTTAATTGTATGAAAATGATGCTTCATTAACCCCTTTTAGGGTTGAGTTTTTAAAAGGGTTTTTATGAATTTTTTGACTGAAACTTTAAAGACCATAAACAAGTTTAAAAGTGAGGGAAAATTTCCCGACGCCTCAACCATCCACCTCTGCTGCTGGGCCGTCTGTTAACGTTCCCGGTTTTTACCCGAACCAAAAAGGAAACTCCTATTTTTCCCATATCCCAGCTCAGATGCGGGAATTTGGGGATGGGTAGTGTTTGTGAAAATTTTAACAAAAAGCTCTTTTAAAAAAGGGTTCCCGTAGGGGATAGTGAAGTGGAATATTCTCCAGTGAAGCTCAGTAATCGACGATATATGCGCTCTGGTATGTGCCATATGCTATTCCAAGGGGGGGGAGTACATTCGGAAATACATCCAAATTTGGGTGTAAAAACAGGGAAAAGACAGTGAAAATGAAGATGATAGTGTTACCCAATTGGGGGTGGAAAAGTTAAAGGTGGTGGTGGGGGTGGTTTTCCGGCCATTTAGGCACCACCGGGGGGGCCATGCTGCACCCCCCTGCAACCTACGCCGCTGCCCCAGCTGATCTACAAAAAGGCCCCATCCCCCCCCCACCCACCACACCAGCCTCCACAACCACAAAAATCCAAAAACCACCCAAAAACCTGTCAAGTCCAGTAAACCCCCCAGCAACCCCCCACCCCGGGATTGAAGAAGCTGCCAAATTTTTCTCCCCCCCCCAACCCCCCCCCGGGTTTTATTTAAAGCCAAAGTGGAATACGGGCCCTCTTGGGACACTGGGGAACAATGCCAGTGAACTGGAATGTTTTGAGTTATTCTTTGAAAGAACCCCCCGATCGAAAGTATTGTCAGGGAAAGCAACAGATACCTTTTATTCACCATGGCAAACACAAACTTCACCAAAATCACATCTACACCAGTGGAAGGAGACAACTGTGGCTGAATGTAAACTTTTTTTTTTTCCACAATAATGCTTATTTCCCAAAAGTGGGATAAGGGACCTTTTTGAAATCATACTGGGGCAAAAAGACCGCCTGATTTTAACCCCAGGGTTTTAGTGATATAATACGAAAATGAATCGATTTTTTGTTTCTTTAAAGTTTGCTTTTACTTCTCAGACAAAACCCGGCCTGGGCAGAAACGACTGGTTATATAAAATTAAAGGGAAAATTTTTTGTGTACTGAAAGAGAAAAATTTAATATGTATTTTTTTAACCCTTCGGGGAAATTGTTATTTTTACGAGTCTTTGATTCTGTTCAAAGGAAAAACCTCTTTCAAGCGAAAAACCAAGCAAGAGGAAACGTTTGGTTAAAAAGTTGTTTTTGCTTTGTGTTCTCAGTGGTCTTGATTGGATTTTTGTACACGGGAATTTATAGACTGCAAAATACCAGGAAGTTATTGGGCACTCGGGTTGGGTGTGGTTGAAAACAATGATAAAAACCATACCTTGGTAAGGGGCATATATTATATACTGATAAGGGGTACACAACCCCTCACTCTTTTTTTTTTTCCGAGTGAGCAGATGGATGTGTGGGGCCCACAGTGCATGCAAATCGTAACTTTTGCCCAGGTTTGATGCTGGCATCGTAGAGGTGAGGTGTGGGGCGTTTGCTGCCAATGACATCATGGCATTTCGGTGGCATGACAAACGAGACGTCACACTGTTGTCACAATTCACCCTAATGAAATGGCAGACACTGGCAGGCAGCATAGAGAGAGCAATGAGCCCATTCTAAAACCGCTCGTGATTGATTACACCCTCAATATGTGCTCAGTGGACAAATGTGACGTGCAGATTGGGTTTGCTGATTGTGTTCGCAAGAGTTATAAGTGGTACATAAAATCTTTTTCCATCTTCTGGACATTTCCATGCCATTACTTTTAATATGTATAAGATGACCAGAAACAAACCATCGCACCCAAATTTGTTTGTCTATCATCAGACAAATAGTATTCAAGTACCAAGGAACAACACCTGCAATAGAAAACCGCCCACTAAATTATCAACAACTACCGTCTCGTCTGAAGCATGGTGACGACTTCCTAATAAAACTGCCTGCTACTGCTTTCAAGTAAAAGGGTCAGAAGAGGTTTATGTCTGTGCACATACAAAAAAAAAGCCCACAACAACACAGACACTTGTTTTATGTGTGAGGAGTGTAAAACACCATTGTACATGACATCATGTTTCAAAGACTTCTACAGGCTGCAGAACTTCTAGAAACATTCCTGTGACTGTATATGTGTATTATAAAATATAGAAAAATAGTAATAAACAACATTTATACGTTTGTGTGTGTAAACAACAATTGTAAACAATATCTATCAATCAATCAAGTTTATTCTCTATAAGGATTACAAGTGGGGTTTACAGATTTTGAATATTGTGTGGTTTACAAAGTTTTAAAATACAATACAGGGGGGCCACTGGACACCTAGCATGGCTAGGCATTTGGGCAGATTAGATTTAATTCTAAACTTTAAAAAATTTTTACAGATTTGGTATTAAGGCTAAGTACATTAATTTTTTCCAAATG
>NW_026504161.1:0-14486 GCF_026875155.1 Cherax quadricarinatus
AGGACATAAAGGAAGACAGTAGAATATATACAAATAGATGAGGTAATCAGTCCCTCGCTTGGATTAGTGTCGAAAGCATCTGGGTGGAGATTCTGAAAGCAAAGACGAACGAACGAACGAAAGTTCAGGTAAGATCCCAAATGGGATGAGCGGGGAAGACGGGACAGACGAAGAACTAGTGCTGGAGAGGAGTGTTCTTAGTCGTAGAAATAGAGCCAGGGCTTAACCCAGCAGCGAGGCGATCGTGGGACAGATATTGAGAAGAGAAATTCAGGCTCTTCTGTTGGGACTCCGGTGGGGTGAGCGGGAAGGAAGGGACATGCGACGTTTAGAGCTAGAGAGGAGTGTAGAACTGAGGCCATGTCTTAACCCAAAGGGTAAGGCGAACGTGGATCAGAGAATGGTACCTGTCATAGAAGGTACCTCTCGGAGAATCCAAGGTTATTTGTAAATAGGGTTAGGAGCAGGATCATGCAAGGAGTAGAAAAGGTTGTGTTGGT
This sequence comes from Cherax quadricarinatus, assembly GCF_026875155.1. Lineage (NCBI taxonomy): Eukaryota > Metazoa > Arthropoda > Malacostraca > Decapoda > Parastacidae > Cherax > Cherax quadricarinatus. Next base: position 501 of record NW_026504161.1, read on the forward strand.
TTGTGGGTCTGCGAATGTCTTCGTCAAGGAGAGAGGTCCAGTAGTCATGTCGTGTCACGAGTTTGTCAATCTGTCTGTCACTGAGCGTCTTCCAGTACAGATTCAGCGCAGGGATGTCTAACTGGGCATGTAGAGACTCGCTTTGTGGCGAAGTCCTCCCATCTGACATCAAGCACCCAGCGCAGCGCCTTGTTCTGGACACGCTGCAGTTTAAGTAAGTTTGTTTTTGCTGCAAGAGAGAGGGCTAGAGGAGAGTAAGTTATCAGAGGACGTATAAGGGATTTGTAGAGGTGTAGTTTGGTGCGTTGAGAGGCATGTTTCAGCTTGTAGAGGCCCGCAAGGGCCTTACTAGCTATTGCATGCCTTGAGTGAATGTGTCCGTGTAAGCGTAGAAGGTAGTCAAGATTAACGCCAAGGACAGTGACAGATTGTGTGATGGGGATGTAAGTGCGGGTGTCAGCTGTTCTGAGCTCGACAGGTAATGGAGGATCACGTTTTCTGTAGTTAAAATATGTAATGCTGGATTTAGCTGCATTGGTTTTGATCCTCCATTTTTGTTCCCAGATGGCTATCCTGTCGACCTCATTTTGTGTTTTGTGTGTGAGTGTATCTATATTGGCATGAGTGATAAGTTGTGTAATGTCGTCTGCATAGGCTAGTGTGATGGAGTTTTGGTATACAGGTGTTGGAATGTCGTTAGTGTATAAAATGTAGAGGGTAGGGGAGAGGACAGATCCCTGGGGTACTCCAGCATTTAGTGTGAAGTAGTCAGAGTAACAGCCTTGGAATTTGATTCTCATGGTACGGCCGTCTAGGAAGTTGCAGAGGAGTTTACGAGTAGTGAGAGGCAGGTTAAAGTTAGTGCAGAGTTTGTACTTGAGCCCTTGGTGCCAGACAGTGTCAAAAGCTTTTTCAACGTCTTTTGCAACCAGGGCTGTCCTGTTTCTTTGTTCTGTGTTTATGTGGATGTAGTTGAGAATGATGTTAATGGCATCTTGTGTGGATCTGTGTGTTCTGAAGCCAAACTGACCATCAGAAAGTAGAGAGTTGTGTTCCAGGTATCTGCGAAGGCGATGGTTGATGAGTTTTTCAAAGAGTTTTCCTAAAGTTTCGAGGAGGCTGATAGGGCGATAGTTTCTAGGATCAGAGTGGTCTTTTTTGGGTTTAGGAAGGAGGATAGCAGTAGCAGCTTTGAAGAGGGAAGGGAAGTATCCAGAGGCAAGGGAGGCATTGAGGAGGTTTGTGTAGGCAGTAATGATAGAGTCAGGAAGGTGTTTTAGGATAATATGGTTTAGGCCAGAGGCACCAGGAGCCTTGGGAGGAAGGTGTCTGAGGAGAGTTTTAATGTCTGTGTTGGTGAAAGGAGTGTCGAGTTCTTGGGAGGAGGTAAGAGAGTCTAGATGAATGTGGCTATCTGGTGTTGTATCTTGTGTGTGTGCAGTGTTCCAATGTTCTATGTTCTGAATGTGTTGAATAACGTTAGGGTGAGGTCGGTGAGGGTGGAAGATGTTCTCCCAGATGTGTTTGAAGATGTTGGTAGCAGCCTGCGGGTCTGAGATGTGTGTGTTGTTGTGGGTGATGTGTTTGAATTTGTTGGTGGGAGTAGTGCCTCTTATTTTTTTGATAAAGTTCCAGAAGGCTTTAGTGTTTTTAATACGCTGTTTGTCAGCTTGTTGTATGAGTTGTGACCAGTGATTGTTGTGGTCTTGGTCTAGACTGTGTATAATGTTGTTTCTAAGGTAAGTGAGATCTAATCGAACTTGATTAAATCTGTGTGTGTTGTAGAGGAAGCGGTTGTGGTAGCAGATAATTAGTCTTCTTGTTCTGAGTGACGGTTTGAAGGAATAACGAGTGGTGTGAGTTTTCTTTGGTATTGCGTTGTTGGCTGCTTGTGTAATGGTGTCCTGGATGAGATCAAGTTGAGTATCGATGTCAGAGATAGGTTTGTTGTATAGTCATAGGTGAGGTTAATATTGTCTATGTGTTGTTTGAAAGCATCCCAGTCAGCGTTTTGTAGGAAAGGGAAAAGGTTTTTTTTAAAAAATGGGGATGGGGTTGGGGGATTTGTAAGATGACTGGGATGGTGCCCCGACCCCCTGTAATAGGGCCAGGTGAGTGTATTTGTTGAAATAAAGAGCCCCCCGGGTTTTGCCAGAATGATGTTTTGGGTTTTTCCCTTGGCCCCCGGTGTTGTTGTAGAAGGTATTAAAGCTGGGCCGAAAAAGAATTAGGTTTTTTAGGGTTTTGTGAAGTTGATTTAATTGGTAACCAATTTGGGGTTTGTTACGGGTGTGATGAAAGGGGGGTTTTGTTTTTGGCATTCATGCCCAGCTAGTAGGTATGTTGGGGGGTTTTGGGGTGTATTGAAAAAATAAGGAAAGACTTTGTATGTTGGGGGAATAGGGTTTGGGGCGGCAAAAAGGGGTTTTTAAAAAAGGTTTAAAGGGGCCAAGGTGGGTGTGTAATCTGAACGCAAAACAGGGGTTAGGTGAAAAAAAAGGGATTGGAAAAAATTGGTTTTTTTATTTTGGGAAATTTAAAAAAGGGATGGCAACCCCATCGTGGGGTTTCATGGGGGGGACTGTAGTGCGTATAACCATAATGGCGGATACGTTGGGGGGTTTTGAGGCAGGTATGTTTTAGCAAAAAAAATTATAACAATTTTTGCATACACAAATTTCCCGCTTGCCCTATATGGCAAGTTAAAACGTTGCTATTTAACCCCAAGATGGGAAAGGGTTCCCCTCCCTATTGGGCACAAACATATATATATATTATATAAAATTTTATATATATATATATATTTTATATATATATAAAATATAAAATATATATATATTATATATATATATATATTTTATATATCATATTATATTTTTTAATATAATATATTTTATATAAAATATATATATATATATATATATTTTTTATATATTAAATATTTCACACGGGCCAAATTCCCACCAACGCGGGGTGCCCCCCCCCCCAAAAAAGAATAACTTTCCCATCATTCACGCCCCCACTGTCTTGCCAAAAGGGGGGTTTAAACACTACATTTTTTAAAACTGCAAAATTAAAACACCCCTCCTTCAGAGTGCGGGCCCACTGTACTTCCCTTCCCCGGGACTAAAGGGCCCGGCCTCCCGGGTTTTCCCTAAAACCCCTTCATAAATGTTACTTTGCTCACACTCCAACACAGTCAAGTTTTAAAAAAAACCCAAATTTGTCCCCCATTAACTCCTATCAAAACGCTCAAGCATGCCCCCGGGGAACCCAAAAGCCATCGACACAAAACCTCCTTTCCCCCCTTCCCTCCAACCTTTCCTAGGCCGACCCCTACCCCCCCTTTCCCTTTCCCCAACTAAAAGGGAACACTCTTGAAGTCATTCTGTTTCGCTCCATTCTCTCTACATGTCCAAACCCCACCTCAAAAACCCTTTCCCTTTAGCCCTCGGGAAAAACATTTTTGGTTTAATCCCGCACCTCCCCAAAATTTCCAAACAAACGAATTCTCTGAAATTATTTTTCACACCACCATTGCCCTCAGACATTAAATTTTCTCCACTCCCTCCAGCCTTCTCCTCGCGGGAAAACTTTTCATCATCCATGCTTCACACCCTTTATAAGACGTTGGAAAAAACTATACTCTCATACTTTCCCCTTTTTCCCTCCAAGGACAAAGTTTTTTGTCTCCACAACCCCCAAAGGGTGCCCCACTCCCCCCTTTTCCCCCCTTCATCAATTCTGGGATTCCCCTCATCTTTCATGACCCACCCGGCTGACAGGGTCCACCCCCAAAATTTCCCCGGGAATACATTCACCTCACCCAAAACCCCTCTCCCCCCAAATCTGATATCCAATTTTAAATCACCAAAATTTTTTTGTTATCCTCATAACGTTACTTTTTTCCTGTTTTCATTTTTAAATTTTTCCCTTCTTTTCCCATACCCACCAAATTCATCCCCCAAATCTCTGCAATTCTCTTCAGAATCCCCCAAAAAGCCCCAGTGTCATCAGCAAAGAGAAAACTGTGGAAAACCCCCCCACTTTATATGGGGATTCTTTTTTTTTTTAACTCCACGCCTTTTTCCAAAGACCCCCGCATTTACTTCTCTTAAAACCCCAAATCTATAAATATTTTAAAAACCAGGGTGACATCACACACCCCTTTGTCAAAGGGCCCTATTTTTAAACGGGAAAATTTAATTTTTCCCTCTTTCCCCTACTACTTAATTTGACCCTCACTACCCTCGAAAAAACTCTTCATCCCTTTCCCAGAAACCCCTACCTCCTACACCATACACCTGCAACATCTGCCACATTGGTCCCTATCCACCCTGTAAAAACCCCCTTTTCCAAATCCAAAAATGCCCCCAACCCAAAAAGACCTTATCTATATATATATTTTAAAATATAAAATATATATAATATTTTATATAAATATATATATATTTTTTAATATATATATATACAAATTGTAATAATGTTGATAGAATTCCCGACAATATGTATAGTAAAAGGAAAAAGGGCACTAATGTGACTTTTTGTTGGGGGCAAAGGGTTTTCCCCTTCCAGGAGCTTTGTAAAGCCGTTACAAACGGGCATGGACAAGGGGGTATATATGGGGCTCAAAAGTGAGGTGCAATACAAAGTGGAAGTAGTATTAGTGATAAAAGTTGTATTTAGCAGTATTTGTATTAGAATACAATAGGTTAGAAAAATTTAAAACAACTTAAAATTGAGAAAAAGGGATGTAAAAGCTATTTCAGGGGAAAACCCAAATAAATGGGGTTAGAAAAAATTTATTTCTATTGGAGGCTGGCCCAAAAGAAGGTCTTTTTCAATGTTTCTTTTTCTGAAAATGTACTTGTGTAGTATTAACAGGAAGACTATGTGATGACGGGGTTTTTTACTTTTTTCGGGAAAAGTTTCTTGTTGGGAAATTCAGGATGGTGAAGCTGTTTTTTATTTTGTTTTTTGTTTTAAAAGAAACTTGGGGTCTGGGGAAAATTTAGTTTTTTTTTGGGGGCACTATTTAGGCGTCCCTAAATTTTAAATAGATGATTGGGGGAAATTTTTCGTTTTTGTACACGGGCGTTGTTCAATTTAAATCGTTCCCCATGCGAACATACGTTCATTGAGGCGGGTGTCGAGGTTTTTTTGCTCTTTCGCCTACATAAACCCCTGCATTGACTGGTTCGGGGGTGTTGGATTTTTTTTCTGGTTATATATATATAAAAAATATATATATAAAAAATATATATATTATATATATATATTTTATATATATAAAATATATATATATATTAAAAATATTTTATATATATGTGTGTACCCCCAAACATACGCAAAACCCTATCAACTCAACCTAGTTCCCCGGGAAACCACAGTGACAACAACTTCCAGAAGGGTTATATACAGGGCATCTCCTGCAGCTTTATGTAAAACCCTTCTTCTTCAAATCTTCCTAAAAACGATTATTACTCCCCTTTAAAGGACCTCGCTAACGCCCCCAAAACTTTAAAAAGGAAACAAGTGAATTAATGTGAATTTTTTGGGGGCAACGTTTTCGCTCTCCAGGAGTTTTTATCAACCCTTTTACATTGTAAAGGCCTTAAATAAACTCCTGGAGAGCAAAACTTTTCCCACAATAAATGTACATTAGTTTGCACTTGGCCCCTTTTAAACTTTACAATTGTCGGTAATTCTCCCAAAATTTATTACGACCCCCAACTTTAATCGTCACACCCCCAAAAAAGGAGGTGGATTCGTCTCCCTCAACACCGTGACTAAAACCCAACCAAAATGAGGGCCTTTTTGGAATGATCCAGTCTGCATACAAACCCCAAATTCAGCCCCTCAACAGGGGAACACTCCCAAAGATTTTCTTTACTAAACCCAAGGACAAAAATGCCAAACGAAAAGGGGGAAAAAGGGGAAAAAAAAGAAACTTCTGTACTTTTTCCCCAGAATTTCCTCAAAAAAACAACATGTAGGGTTTTCCCCAAACCCATAAACAAATATTCCTCTCAACCAGTCACGTCAGGTATGGGCAGTGCACCACAAAAACTAGCCGGGTTTTTTCCCCCAAACTTTCTTTCCTCCTTCTGGGGCCCATCAGCCCCTCATTTAAACATTATCGACCTTTTCCCCCCCCCCCAACCGCATCCGAAACCTCCCCAAATTCCGTAAAAAGAAACTAAGCAGTTTGGAAGTGACTTCCCTCTTCATTTAAAGTCCCTACCACAAAAGCCATCGGGGTTTTCAAACGACGCCTAAAGTAAAATCAGGCCCTTAATTTCTTCCTTTTACCCCCCGGGAAATTTTGTTTGACTTGATTGAACTTTGTTTTAAATTTTTAAACGTTTTTTTTCCTTTAATTCCAAGCTCTACAAACAAACCTACACAGGGGAAATGGGGGTTTCCCCTCAGTCCCGTTTTTAGCCAACTTATACATGGAAACCTGGGAGCCCTAAACACTTCCCCAACTTTCATCCCTTCAAGCGTCCTTGGGTTACGTTACGGGGAAACGAGGGTCCTGTAAAAACCCCCCAAACTTTTATGTAGGGGAAATTACAGGCAAGGCTAAACCCCAGTTGAACCGGCGACCCCAGTTTACACTGGGAAAAAGAGCCCCAATCCCAAGCTCCCTTTTCCCTCAAAGTCCTCTTTCCCAAAAAATAGACAAAACCAAAAATTAAAAAATTTTATGGGAAAAACTTTCCAAAAAAAATAATCTCAGCACTTCTTTTCCAGTCAAGATACAAAACCCAAAAAAGAGGTATCATCGGGGGTTTTTTTTCCTTTTAAGAGCTTTTCCAAATTTTGTATTTCCTGAGTTTTTACAGGAATTTTACATACATTCTTTCCAAAACCTTCATGATTTACATTTTCCTCCCTTTTTCATAAAAGGTTTGCAAAAAAAAAGGCTTTTCAGATCTTAAATTTCCCCCAGCACCAACACCACCCCCCAAAAAATTTAAAATTTTTTCTTCCAAACCAGCCGGGGTTGAAACAAAAACTTTTCAAAAAGTACTTTCGCAAGCAAAAACACCCAAGTCGCCATCGTTTCCCCCAGCACTTCAATAAAGGATCAAACCAGAAAAAAAATCCAAGCACCACAAACATAAAAGCAAGGGTTTCCACATACCCTGTGGGGGCCCCGACAAGATTTATTTGGGTGAAAGAGCAAGAACCTCGACCCCCCCTAAATAAAAACACATTTACGCATGTGGGAAACGATAACTTGAACAGGGGCCCTGCAAAAAACACCGGGAAATTCCCTAAAAATTCATCTCATAATTTCAGGGACCCCCAAATTTATTTGATAAAAGAAACAAATTTTTCCGCAGACGCAAGTCCCTTGAATTTTCCCACTAAAAGCTTTTTAAAAATAAAATTTTAAAACAAAACAAAGGAAACGTCCCCATCTCTGAAGCCCTTGCAAAAATTTCCTCCTGAAAACATTTAAACCCTGTCATCACATAGTCTCTCCTGTTAATACTACAAAAAGTACATTACAAAAGAATAACATTGAAAAAACCTTCCGGGTCCAGAACCCAAAATAGAAATTTTTTTGTCTAACCTATTTTTGTTTTTCCCAAGAAAATATTTTTTTTTAATCCTTTTACCCCATGTCCCGTTAATTTTCAAAACATATTGTTTTAAAGGGCAATACTAACTATTTTACAAACCAAACAACTTATATCGCTACTTCCCCATATTTAACTACTCCCCACCACTAGTTTTCCACCTCACCCCTGAGCCTACAATACCCTCTGTTGTCCATGTATTGTCGTAGTGGCTTTAAAAAACTCCTGGAGAGCGAAACGTTGCCCCAATAAAATTTTCACATTGTTGCACTTGTGTCCTTTTTTTCCCTTTTTTATTATAACAAAAAATAATTTTGTTTAGCCAAAACCAAAATATATAAAATTTTAGGGAAGTTTACAATAGTTTAATAATTTGCACAATTTAAATTTTATTTTTTTCTTTACTATTTAGACTGATTTTTCGAAATAATTGCATACACAAATTTTTGCTTGCCCCATTCGGCAAAAAACCCCATAGCTATTTTTAAAAAAAATCGCAAATTGTTTCTTATTCGGCAAAAAAAACACACACACGATATATATATAATAAAAATTTTTAAATATATAATATATATAAATAAATATTTGCAAAACAACCACTCTGAAAGAATAGGAAAATTCCCCCAAACGCTTTCGTGGCTACTCACCTTTTCAAGGAACTATTGTTCCTTGATAATTGAGTTTGTCACGAAAGCCTTGGAATTTTTTCTATTTCTTTCAGGGGTGGTTTTTTTTGCCTATTCTGAAATCACCTGTTTCTGTGATCTTATTGCATATATATATATATATAATTTTAAAATATATATAAATAAATATATATATTATATATATATAAATATATATATATATATATATATATATATAAATATATATAAATGGTTTTTTATATATTATATATATATAAAAATATAAATATATATATATAAAATTTTTTATTATATATATATTTATATATATATATAATATATATTAAAATATTTATTTTAAAATTTATATAAAGCAAAACAACCCCCTCTGGGAAAAAATAGAAAATTCCAAGCGCTTTCGGGGACCTTTCTCACATTACCCAAATTCCTTGATAATGTGAGTAGTCCCAAAAACGCTTGGAAATTTTTTCTAATCTTTCAGGGTGGTTGTTTTGCTATTTTGAAAACACCTGTTTACTGGGTCTTTTTTGCATATATATTATAAAAAAAATATAAAATATATATATATATTTTATATTTTATATATATATAAAAATATTATTTTATTTATATATAAAATATATTTATATATATTTAATTATAAAATAATTTTTGTCTGCCAATAGGCAGAACTTGCGATCTTGGCTTAAAAGAAAAGTTTATCTTTTTTCCCTATGGACAAATTTAAAATTTGTGTATGCAATATTTTTGCCAAAATCATTTGGGAAACCCAGCGAAAAAAAATTTTTTTACTGTGTTTTTTTTTTTAGTATTAAATTAAATGTAAACAAATCTAAAAAAAATTTTAAATTGGGGTTTGGCTAAAAAAAAATTTTTCTTGTTATAAAAAGGTTAGGTAAGTTTTTTTAAGATTCTTTTTGGGGCAAAAAATTAAAATTATTACATTAAAATTTAATGAAAAAAAAATATCTTTAAACGTATAAAAGAAAATTTTAGAAAAAAAATTAATTTTAAATGAGTTCTTGCTAATTGACCAAATTTTTTAAAATTTCCCGGGATTGGGGCACATAAGTAATATATATATAAATAAAAAACATATTTATATAATAAAATATATATTATATAATATAAAAATATATATATATATATATATATATATATATATATATATAAATTTTTATTTTTATATAGGTAACAATGTGATTTTTGAAAAAAAAATAAACAAATTTAAGCTAAATTGCCCATTTGGGTTTTTAAAAGTGCCAGCTCGTGCTGGGGCCCCTGATGGTGGGTTTTTTAAAAGAATTTCTTGTGCTATTTCGGGAGGGGACAGGTCCTTAGCTTTTCCCAAATTTAGACCAATAAGCCATACCTCCAAGTGGGAAAATTTTTGGGAAAAAAGTAAAATGCCGAAGCAATTCGTAGCCCCTCTTGATAGGAATTTAAAATTTATTAATGAAATTTAAAATCGGTTTTTCCAAAAAGGGGCGTTTTTCCCGCCCTTCCCCAAGAACATAAGAACATAAAAATGGAGGGAACCAAAAGCAAAGGCCTCTGGCCCATGCGAGGGAAAGGGCCTTTTGAAAAGACCTTACCCAAAGCTACCAAGAAAAAAACTCCCGTACCCAAGACACAATCCCAAAACCCCGCCCCTCCCCCTCATATATTTGTCAAACCCCTTCTTAAAACTACCCAAATTTCCCAGCCTCAAACACTCAAAATGGGAAGATGTTTTTCCCCCAAAACTACAAATCTTTTTTAGGGGAAAACCATACTTACCTTTTCCTTTTTAAATCTAAATTTAAACCAAAATTTAAAACCAAATTTTTTCTGGTTCTTTTCCTGGTTTTTGACACCCTCAGTATTTTTAATATCTCCCTTTTTTATTTCCCGTCACCCCCTTATAAAACTTCAATGATATCTCCCCTATTCTACGCCCCCAACGGGGGGATTTAAGGCTTTAAGTCTAACTTATACGGGAGGGTTTCCCACACATAAACCCTTTTAGTCATTTTTTTCTTTTGTATGTTCTCTAATGAGTCTATATCCATCCGTAGTAAGGGGAAAACCCAAAATTAGTGTTTTAGGATGTAAATCATGGGGAATGAATATGATAAGGGGTATATGGACTTCAGTAAAGGAAATTTTAAAAAGATTTTACATCAGAGGCTATTTAGGGGAAACCCTTTAAGGGAAAACGGAAAAGAGGAAATTTTTTTTTCCCGGGTTTGAGGCCCCTCAGGGAAGGTTCCTTTTATGTTGGTGGGGGCCCCCCTTTTATTTAGGGGAATTTGGGTTGTGCTCCATTCCCAAAATTAAAACCTGAAGCCCCTTTCCCCATCCCCCCCCAGGGGCTGTATAATCCCACGGGTTTTGCGCTTCCCCCCTTTATTATAAAAAAAAATCCCGGGTAGAGGCATGGTTTACAAACAGGCCCGCAGAGAGTTTGCATAAATGGGGAAAATCAGAAAGGGGGGGACTCACAAGGGGTTGTTCCCAGGGCATGTTGGGCCCCTTATTTTTCACAATTTAAATAAAAGACATAGTGAGGGAATAAATAGCGACAAAAAGCAAATTTGCTGATGATGTCAGCATTTGTTGCTGTCCCCTGTAAAATGATATGTTTTCCCGAAATATCATTGTACCATCCCTTTTTTTACATCCAAAGACCCCTTTGTAGGCTCTTTTACCCAGTTTTTATGGGGTTCACGTGTGCTGTGTGACGCTAAAAACTCCCAGCCCTAGGGCCCCCAGTTTCCCCTTAGACCCCTAAGCACAAAGGGAGGCTTTGGCCCCCCCCTTCCCCACTCTGCCAATATATGTTTTTTCCCCCCCCCAAAAAGTGCATTTAACTCCCAAACCCCAAAACCCACGACCCCCTTTTCCCAAAAATTTACACCAAAAAGGCCGTCCCAAATTTAAATTTTAATGAGGGGCACTAGAGGGACTCCAGGATGATTTGAAAAAGACTGATGCAATGGTCGGAGAATTGGCAGATTCAATTTTAAAATTGACAAATGCAAAGTTTTAAAAGTTGGGCAGGAAAAAAAACCATTTCCCCCATAAAACTAAATAATGAAGGCTTAATACTAGTGATTACGAAAGGGATTTTGGAAATTCTGGTTAGCATAATTTTAAAAACCCAAAATAACAGTTTTTTAAATGTTAGCAATAAAGCTAAGAGAAAAATTTTTGGCTTCCCTATCTAAAAGTATTAAAAAAATAGAAGTTCCTTTGGTTGTTTTCAAAAATCTATATATTTTGGTTAGGCCCATTTAGATTTTTGCTGCACTTTTTGGTCATTTCCCAAATTTCAGAATTGATTTTAAAAAACACCGGAAAACGTACAGAGGAGGGTGACAAAGTTGATTTAATGAATTTAGAAATCTTCCCTATGAGGAAAAGGGCTTTAGGGCCCCGAATTGGGACTCTCTCGAAAGGCCCCTAGAATGATTTGGGGGTAGATCCCAGGTGTTAAATGGAGAAAAAGGGGAAAAAAATAAAGGGGGGATTTGGGAATAATGTGCGAAAATTTTTCCCGCCAAGACAGGACTCGTAGCAATGGTTTCAAGTTTTAAAAATTCAGATTCAGGAAGGAATATAGGAGAACAAATGGTTTGGTAATAGGGGTTTTGGGAAAGAGTGGAACCAAAAAATACGAGTACAGTTTTTAAGGCTAAAAAGTTGTTTTAAATTTTTTAAAAATTTGGTTAGGGTAAATACTGAGTGTGTGTGGGGGGGTGTGAGTTGGGGCCTTACTGCTTGTGCTACTAAGGCTGATGCCCCTGCTCCTTCCTTTAAATTGGGAAATTTACCTGACTAAAATGGGTCTTGGGGTTTAAACCGGGGTTTAAAATGGACCCGCTTTGCATGAGTCCCGTGGGGCCCGCTGCAAATGATCTTTCTTTTTTTATGTTTTTATTAGGTTTAAAGTTTGTCAGAAAAAGGAAAAATGTTTCCTGACGGGGAGTTTTTAGTCAAAATTGGGTGGGCCTTTCCCTTGGGCTTTTGGTCATCTGGGCCAAAAACCCTTTTGGGGCTATTTATAACCAATTTTTTATTTTTATTTAGAGATGACGCAGCCCGCTTTAAACCTCTTTAACAGTGTAAATGAAAGGCGGGTTTAAAGGGTGATCAAAAATAAAGGAGAATGCTTATTCTGACTGGCCCTTTTAAACTTTCCCGCAGTGCTGTGTTTTCGTGAGAGGAAAACTTGGTTGTTTTGCAAAAAATCATGGGGGAAGATCATCAGGAAGGGAGTGGGGGGAGCACCCAGAAAGGGCACAAAAATTATAAAAGAAAAACCCGCATGGTTTTAGAGAAGGGAAAAACCGGGGTCAAAACCTATTGGGGTTTTATGGGCAAGGTAAACCAAAAAAGTAAGACTGGGATTTTTTTTTGGACTGCAGTTCCTCAAAGAGGGTTAAAAGCAAAAGCCCCAGACGATCAGGGCCCCATATAAAAAGGGAAAAAGGGTCTTCAATGGTTTTTAGATAAAATCTGTCATTGGGGCAAAAAACCCAATCATGGTAAGGGGACGAGGTGTCAGAGTGGGCGCCTGTGGCGGCGGGGGTTTCCCCAGGGGTTTGTCCTATGACCCGTGGGGGTTTTTGGTTATATATGAATTTCATAACGGAAGTGTAGACTCAGAAGTGTCCCCCTTTTTTCAGATGATTAAAGGTTAAAGAGGAAAAAATTAAAATCGGTCGAGGATAAAGGCCCGGACTATGAAGAATGGACAGACTACAAGCCCCGGTCCAGCAACTGGCTCCTTGAATTTAACCCTTCCAAAAGCAAAATCCCTTTAAAAAATCAGGGGAAGGGGGAAAGAAGACCGCAGAAACTGTGGAAAAAATTTTCTCCAGGGGGGGGTTTTCACCCCCTTCAGCCCCTTCAGCCCTTTTCCCCTTTTTAGGCCCCGAGGGGGCCCCGGGCCCCCCAGAAGGGGGGGCACCTTGTTTTAAATGCTACAGCGAGTAATTGAAACCCAGATGCAGTACCATATGCAACTGGCTCGGGCTCCCTTTCGGGCCCCGTTTTTGCAAAAATGTAGCTTTAAAAAAAGACAGTTTTTATCTCTTTCCTTTGCAGGGCAAATTTAAAGGAAAAACCTTTCTCCCCCTTATTTACCATGGTTTAGTTTCCTTGATGGGAAAATTTTTCAACTGTTTTTTGGGGTTAAAAATTTTTGGCAAGGGAAAACTTTCAACCCTTTTACCTTTAAAAGGGAGTGACATGACAAACCCCTTTTCAAGGGATATGGAGGTGGCTGGGTTTCTGACATACTCGCATATCGTAGTGACAACAAAGTAATATAGTCCCTTATTTGTTTTTTCACACTTTGTCGACCTGAGGTATTCCCGTAGGATTGGTTTGTATATGACAAAGGTGTCGTACCCCCCCTTTTAACACGTTACTGTTGGGGTTTTGAACAATCAAATTTTTTTTGCCAATGATTTTTGGGGATCAATTTTTGGATAATGGTGCTTTTGGTAGTTTAAAAAATTATGAAATTTTTCCCCGGAATCTTTTAAAGTTTTCGCTTTTTCCCATTGAAATGACACCATTTGAAACATTACATACATTAAGCATACAGAGGAACTTGGGGCATATACTCACTGTGTAAAAGTCACACCACACACACCCCCACACACCCCCACACACACACACACACACACACACACAACACCCCCACACACACACACACACACACCAAAACACCCCACACAAAGGGGCCAAAAAAAATC
>NW_026504162.1:0-18089 GCF_026875155.1 Cherax quadricarinatus
GTCCAGGGGGAATCACTGCAGCCTGGCCTAAAAGAAAAAATTAGAAGAGGTAAAGTTGGAAAGAAGGAGAACTGGAAACTGGGACTTGGGGAAAAAATTTTGGGGAATTAGGAATAAATCCATTGCCCTTTTACAGATAAAAGTGAAGTGCTTGATAGAAGCTTTTTTCCCCCCCATCGGGATATGGGAAGGCCCAACTTCTTTGTCGGGAATGGGAAAGGTCAAAAAAAAAGATTTTTTAGTATGAGTACTATTTACACTGCTCACGAAATCGTAATTACAGATTGCAAACAAACCGCGGTAGGGGGTTTGGGGTTTGAACCCATGGTTTGTTTCGTAGTAATTTTTAGTCAACAAATCTGCCAAAAAATTTTAAGACGTATGATTCACAGAAGTACCCATCGGGTTTGGAGCATTTCCCCTAAAGGAAGGGTTTCCCTTTGATGTTGGTGGGGGGCTTTGGGTTTTAGGAATTGGATCTGTCTCCAGTTCCCCCCCTTTTAAAGGGGGGCCCTTTGGCGTGGTGAAGAGGTCTTGGTCTAGGAATTAGCCCTTTGGGCTTTTCCTCAGACCGAACAAATTACCCCCCATTTCCCCCTCCCCATCCCATCCTCCCCATCCCCCCCTTTTTCCATTCCCCCCTCCTCCCCACCCCCCCCTTTTTTCCCCTTTCCTCTTTTTACCCTTGTATTTTTTTCCCACAGGGCGCGCTATTTTCCTAGGTGGGGGGAAAGGACCCGGGGGGTCCTCCCATTCCGTTGATTTCTTGGCTGGGGGTGTTTCCCGTGGATTGGATTGCCTAGGGATGCCCCCGATCCTCTCCGGTATCCCGGAGGGGTTTTGGGTTCTTTTGGGGCGAGGGGTGTATTTGGAAGCCACCTTTCGGATTCCGGGGGGGTGGCTAAAGGAGGTTGCTTGGGGCGGATACCCGGCCCGCCCTCTCTTTTGTCCCCCGAGGAGTCGGCAGATGTGGGGTTTGCTATCCCAGATTGCTGGTTACGGGCAGAAGGGAGGGTTTGGCACGGGTTCCATGCTGCATCTGCCTATTTGGGTGTCGGCCCCTTTTGGGGGCGGGGGGGGTTTTCCCCGGCCCTTTCTTTCCTCTGGGAAACTTTTCCCCCCCGCCCCCCCCCCTTTTTTTATTCTTTTTTTTATTTTATTTTCTTTTTTCTTTCTTTTTTTTTCTTAAAAACAAAAAGCAAAGGATAACCTAACCATGGCAGCCCTAGTCCATGAAACACTCCCCCCCCCGGGCCCCCTTTCTGAACCGCACCCCCCTTTCTGACCCTGCCTTGTGTTTAGACCCTCTTCACACTCCGATGCCCCTGTCCCTCTTGCTGGTGCTTTTTCCCTCACCCGCTTCGGGGACCGGGGCTTCGACTGACTCCTTCGATTTGTCTGAACTCCGCTCCCCCTTTGACTATCTTCCGCTTTTTCCCTCTACAAAAAAGGGCAATTTTGAATCGCCCACCCCTTTTTCCTCCCGCCAACTCCGGTCCACCCAAACGCCAACGTCAACTCCTATGATGCTCCGTCGTTCCTTCCCTTCTACTCGGAAACGACCGACACGTAAAGCAACCCCTCTCCACCTCAGTTTCGGACCACCAATGGACTAAATTTTTTATTTTAAAAGCCCAAACTTCTTCTTCTCCTACCTTTTGACCAAAGTATTGCCAAAGGCTCCTGCGTCATTTGGCAGAGAAATTTCATTTCCGCTCCAAGAGGGTAACGCATCGCCCTGCCCCGAATGCTACCCAAGCTCATGATTTTTCTCTCCTTTGAATATCGTACTACCCATCACTATTGAAAAAATCTTTCTCTCAATTCTTGTATGGTACTGTCATTCTGCCCCATCCATGTCCAACAAATTTCCAGTATGGGGGCAATGACATTTTTGAACAGCTGGAACTCCGGACCCCAATCCTCAAAGTAGACCTTATGCCCTTTCCTCCCCGGGGGGCGGAGACGTTACCCTTGAAATTTTGGGCTCTTTAATTTTTGACGCCGAGAACCCCGCCCTCTGTATATTCGGGGGACATCGGTTACAATTCAAAAGGTGATACCTACCCGCAACAAGAAAGAAATTGCTGGCGTTTGGTCCCCAGCGAAATTTTGCAGATCTATGGCCGAATCCCCCATCTGTGGTGCCGACAACCCCCAAAACCCTTTTTTCAGTCAACCTCCATCTGCCTTAATTGAATGAAGCTCCCCTTCGCTCCCGCCGTTGCCAGTCTATTTAATAAACTGAAATCCGTTGCCTAAAAGAGGCAGAAGGTCCCCCTTATGCTATGGCAGTTACTCTCTCCCCCCCAAAGGGGGAATCCCCGTGTTTCTTTTTCTCGGTTTCCAAACTCCCCCCACTTCGGGGGCCCCATCTTCTGCACCCCTCCTCTTTGTTACCCCTCCCTAGCCCCGGCATCAAATCCTTTTGCTGTCCTTGGCTCTGACGCCCCGCTACAACTCAGTCTTTTTTCTCGCATTTTCGCGTCCTTCCCGCAAGCCCCATATCGAAAAAGCCTCGTACAAACCCTAATACAATCCCCCCTCTCTCGATCCAAAAAATCCACATTGCCAGATCTTCTTTCCCCCCCTTCCTCCCTTTTCCACCCCACACGTTACCTTTCCGTCTCTGTACCTATTCTTCCCCTCTCTCTGGGCTCTATTGCAAGTGTGGAGTTTCACCCTCCCCCTCGTCTATGCCTTCCACCCCCGCCCCCCTCCCAAGTTTCTCCCTCTTCTGTCACCCCCCGGGGTTTTCACCTCTTCTGCCCCCCCCCACACTTCTCCCGCCCTTAATTTTTCCCTCCCCCCCCTACTTGGTACAGCCATTGCGTCCCAATCTTTACTCACCCTCCTCCTCCTATCTCCAATATGGTTTCCCATACATCTTTGAATTCAAAAACACTTGAACCATTTCGGAAATATTGCAGAAAGGGACTTCAATGGACACTGATTCATTTCCTGTTCTTCTCTTCCCTCCCCTCCATCTTACAACCCCATTCTTCGAAAACGCTCCGTTCCTTTCGTTTTCTTGAACATCTTCCCAAATGCCACCACACTTTCTTTTCTAACCCCTCAGCCGAGGTCCCTTATCAGATTCCTGTTTTTTTTCTCCCCAAATATGGCCGTTTACAGTGGAGTGTCGCGCCTGGGGGGTAATCGGGTGATTTTCAGATTTTTGCTTTCCGGTTTTTCCCCCTTTTGGGCTTGTTTGCAAAACCAAAATTGCACTCGGGTTTTCCAACCTATCTCAGGCTATAATTTATTGTTTTTTCTTCGGTCCTTTCTCAGAGGGGACCTTTAATGAAAGTCCCCTTCTTCTACCAATATTTTCCTCTGCCTATTTGTCCATCCCTCGCTGCTTGCACTGCACCCGGTCCACTTGAATAAGGGTTTTACATATTTCTTTATATCTCTCCCCTTTCTGACTTTTTACCCAGACTTTGCCTTTCTGTTTCATCCTTACCACCACCACTTCTGTTACTTGGTGATTTTAAATTCCCCCTTTTTCCCTCTGGGGGGGTCTCTTGTGATCACTGGCATTCATTTTGGAGGTTTTCTTGTTTCCCCCCCCTCCATTTTTTAAATCGGGTCCCCCCACCCATTTTGTCCTCGTACTATACCTCCTTGCATCGTCTATCAGTCTCCCCTTTCCCCCACTGCACTAGATTTCCCTGTCTGTTTACCAGATTACATGCGCGATCATTTTCCGATATCTTATTCTCCTTCCTATTCACCCCCTTTCCCCCGTAGCCCTCGCGGGAAATTTTGATGGGGAAAAATTTTGGGATCTTTTTTCTCCCCCTCACTGCTTTTAGTGAGGTTCCTTTTTTCATCCCCCTTGATGACTCCTACACCCCTTTCCGACATGTTTATACCCCAGCTTCTCTTCTAACCCCAAACCCAGGCAGGCATTCTCAAGGTGCGTGCCTTGGTGGGTTCCGTTGTGTGTGCGGTGCGTTTGAAACGTGCTGTGGGGCAGGTACCGGTACAATAGAACCCCTGAGAGACTTGTTGATTTTAAGCAAAGCGTGCATCGCTGCCTGCATCCTGAAACTAAACGCCTTTTTGCGAGACTATGTTTCCACCATACCTCTGCTTCTTCTAGATGCAGTCTGGAAAAAATGAGGAAATTTGGTGGAAAAACTCTCCTGACCCGGCTCCTGTTCTACGGGGACGGTGTTAATAGAAACCCTCTCACTTTTCCATGAACTTGGACACATCTGGTCGTATTTCCCCAGGGCTCCATCTATGCCCCCGTTTTTCCTCAAATCTGCCAGGAGTTTGTAACCCTTTTGGGTTTTCTTCTCTCGGAGAAGAACAGTATAATGTCCTTTTACACTTTAAGAAACTGGAGGAACCTTCGCTTTTCCGTCACGGCAGCTGGGGCCCATGACATTTTATTTTTAGTTACAACATTTACTCGGTCAGCCCTTGTATCCTCTTACACCTCTTCATCATTTGGGCACGGGGTTCTTCCCCCTGTGGAAAAACCCATTTTCTCCCTTTCCGCAAACCGGGGGATACAGGACATGAGCCTCCCCTATCGCCCCATCGTCTTTACAAGTGCATTTCAAAGTATGGGAACCCCCGTAAATCGACGTTTAATGTGGTATTTAAGACTCAAAAATTCTCTCCCCCTAGTCAAAATGGCTTTCGTAAGGGGCGTTTACCATAGACCCCTTACTACGCTTGGAACTTGTTCGTAATGCCTTTTTCGAAAAATCATCAGTTATTTCCTATTTTTTTTACCTTTAGAAAGGCTATACCAACTTTGGGGGTTAATATTTTGGGCCCCGGCCCCCTTCCTTGGCCTCCAGGCAATCTACCATCCTTCCTTAAAAACTTTTTAACGACGACTTCCGTGTTCGAGTAATAATGTTTTTTTCCCCCCCACTTCGTCCAAGCTGAAGGGGTCCCTTTAGGGGTGGCTAAGCACAACACTTTTTCTCCTTGCTATAATGATTTTTGGCCCTGCCCACCCAATATTTGGTCTCCTCTATGTTTGTTCGCATTTCTTGTGCGGGCCCCGGCTGTCACCTTTTGCGTTTTCTCCAGCTTTCGGTCGACCCTGTTTCCACTTGGGCCACCACACATGGGTTTAAATTTTCAAGTACCCAAAAATCCCAAATTACTTTCCACTGCGCTTGTTTTCTCCGATCATCCTTTTTCTCTATGGCTCCCTATCCCCGAAGTGAAAAAAGTCAGGTTTCTAGGCCCCTCTTTGAACCCTCGGTTAACCGGAAACCCCACATTACCCCCTGAAAGGCAACTTGTCAAGCCCCAAACCTTCTTAAAACCCCTTTCTTCTTTTTCCGGGACTGATCGTCGAACTCTGCTTCGCCTACATTCACCCCGTTTTTAAAAAACTCGATTAGGGCCAATTTATTCCGCGGCCCCTTCCGTTCTCTTAGCCTTAACTCTATCCTCACCGGGTTTCGTTTGTGCCTTGGTCTTTTTTTGCTCTTTTCCCCCGTTGAAGCCTCTATACAGAAGCAAAGTCCATCCCTTTTTATCGCCGTATCCCATTGCCTTCGTTCTATGTACGCTCTCCGATCTACACAATCCCTTTCCCTTTTTTTGAAAGGGCACCGTTTTAGAAATTTCTTTATTCGTTGCCCCCTTTTCTCCGTCCCTTTTCTCTTCGCCACATTCCTCTTGCTTCCTTCAGTTTTCCACCTTTAAATTTCATGTAGCATCCACTTTTCCTGCCCCCCCGGGGGGTTCCCAGCTTTCGGGGTCGTTTTTTTTTCCCCTTTCTCGAAAACTCAACTGCCTACGGGGCTTCCCCTCTCTTTTTTTTGATCATTCCACTCCCCTTCTCATCCACCCTGTGACACAGATGGCCAAGTCTTCACGGCGTCGGATTGCGCAGGGGTTTTCCCACAGCGCGTACGGGGCATTTTCACTCACTAGCATTTTACTGCTGAAAATTAGCCATTTTTTGCAGCACTTATTCGTATTGACTTGCCTGTGTCATCATTTGTGTAGTCTCAACTCCCTTTGTCTTCAGGCTATACAAAATTGATACCTCCCCCTATTTCTCCTATCCAAATTTGGCTACGCCGTTTCTTACCAAAAATAAAGATATTGTTTTTTGTTTGGGTCCCGGGCATGTCGCGTACGGGGAATGAACAGGGAGACACTGCTGCGCGGTCAGCAGTAATGCCTACCAATTTTTCCCATCGAGGTTTCCCTTTGTGGGCTATTTTTGCTGCAATAGCTACCCACCTTGCACCCGTTTGGGAACAAAGTTGGTCAACTCTGCCGGTAACAAAAATTCATTCTATTAAACCGACATAGGTTTTATGGCCGTCTTTTATTTTGCCGAAGTTGGGAGACCCCTCTCTCCCGCCTTCGCATTGGCCAACTCGTCTTACCATGGGTACTCATGGAGAGGGCACCCTGTTCCTCTCTGTGAGCATGTCAAGTTCCGATCGATTAGCCACATTCTGGTTTGACTCCCTCTCTTCAACGAAGCAGAAAATTTTCCTCCAACGTGTCTTTTGTTCACTACTCTCTTTTACTTCCCCTTCTTGCTGATGGACCCTCCTTTAATCCTGACCTCTCATTGACTTCTTTTGACAACGCCCATTTCTCCCCAAACTCTGATATACTTTTTGCCTCCCCTCACCCCTTTTTGGTTCATCTCCTTTTCCCTTACCCCTTTTACCATCCACTGCCCCGTGTTTCCGAACCCCTTGCTCATCCATCTCCCTTTTGCCACCTATGCCTCACTTTTTTCCTGCCCTGCAGCGCTGTATAGCCTTGTGGGTTAGCGCTTCTTTTTGATTATAATAATAAAAATCCAGTTCCCGAATTTAAACCTGAATGCCTTCCCCATTCCCCCCTAAAGGGGCCCGTAAATCCTCCGGGTTTAGCGCTTTTCCCCCCCCTTTATTTTAATAAAAAATGGTGGAGTTTTTGAAACCCAGCTTCTGCCCCTGAATATATAAAATAGCCATTGAAGAATGAAAACCCCCACAGAGGTGTAAGCCTCGGGACATACATGCGGAATACTTTAATTTTTCCCCTTTTAGAAATTTTAAAAAATTCTTGGTTGATGAAAAGGTTAGTGCCCTTTTAAAAACCCTAGTGTGTCGATGGCTTAAAAACTCGTTAACCAACCAACCACACTCACCTCACGGTAGTCCCCCGTCAAGCAGCTGGTTTCCCGGGTGGTATGGCAAGAATGCGGGTCCTCTGTCAAAGCTTGGTAATGTAGCGTGGATAGGCGGGATAAAGGTAGATGGAAAGAACAGCATTTGGAAAGAGGAACGGTTTGGCTTCTCTTACACAAAACATCCCTCTTATCAAAACCTGGAAAAAAAAAAAAATGGACAAGTGTGGTGGTTGTCCAAAAAAAAAAAAAAAAAAAAAAACAAACTGAAAATTTAAATATAAATGGTCAATCATTAGAATGTTTTCATTTTAGTCGTTTAAATTTTAAGGTCTAGCCACAAATTCCAAAAAAATCTAAAATTTTAAAAAACGGGAATAATAATTGACATTTTTTGGGGGGTGGATTGATAAGCCAACGGAAGTCTCTTGGTCAGAAGACCGAAAGCTCCGGCGGGGTCATAAAAATCTAAGCCCCGGGTCCGTTCCTTGACAAACCCCCTAACCTAATCCAAAAAAAACACATCTTGTATAAAAATAAAAATAAAAACAACTGTAAAACCCAACAGCACACAGTGCCAAAGCGAAAAGCTCCAAAGGGGAAAACTTTCTCGTAATGTTTAAAATTACGTGCAATTTTGTACAAAATTGCCAACATTCTGTTTAAACCAGAGAGATAACTTACATAAAAAGTGGGCTATTATTTTATTTTAACACCCCAAAGAGTTTTCGCAATAACACTTTTTTTAACATTCGGGAGCTGAAATTAGCAAGCTGAGACATCACCCTTTCAAACTAGAAAACTGATGAAAAGTGGGTTATATACAAGTAATGGGGAAAAAAAAGTTAATCCCGAATAAAAAACCTTCTTTATGAAATAGCTGGAAGCACAAAAAAGCTTTTTTTGGAAAAGCACAGAATTAAGGGGGAAAATGAGTAAAGAATATAAGGGGAAAAAAACAAACAAGAGAAAAAAAAATACAAAAAAAACATCTTCCCGGGAAAAGGCCGAAATAACATTAAAATTTTAAAGCCCCCCAATTGGAACCCGGGTTAAGCTCCCAATTTAAAATTTTGGGCTTACCCCCGCCCCAGGTTAAAACCTGGCTTAGCCCCCCCCAGATTGGAATCCTATTACGCCACTGCTCATGTACCCAAGGCACATAATGGGTCCCAGAACTGCATTACATTTCCTAGGAGAGAAAACAGCTGAAAAAGCACATAAAGGATTAGGGACTGGGTTTGAACTTGTCCTTGGGATAAATAACATTAAAGGGGGCTCAAATGGATTCAGGGGCGGGATATATTCTCAAAGGGGGGAATGAAAACTTTACTAAACTACTAAGGGGTTCGGGGCCAAAAAAATTTCTCTCTGAGAACACACGACCAGAGGAAGCCCCAAAAAGCAAAAGCTCGCTCGGGTTTGGGGAGCATAATGGGGGGTAGTGCACTCTGTTACTTACAGTGACCAACACTCCCTCGGGGACACGACAAAAGAAATAATTGGGACATAACCTAAGTTTTTGTGTCTTTTTTTCACCCCGTGGGCATAAAAACCCTTGTTTCCACAGCCTCATGAATGCAGGGGGTCATATAGGAATTAAAATTTTAAATTTAAAATAATAATGGGGAGCGCTAAACCCGTAGGTTTATACATTGCATGTGGGATGGGGGTAGGGAAGGATTCAGGGAAACCGGGAGCACAGACCCAATTCCAAAATTCAAGAGCCCTCACCACGTAAAGGGAACCTCCCAGAGGGGGGGAGAGAAAACATGACCAACGCATGTTTTTTTCCTGGGAGCTCGCATGAGCACTATGGCTTTAAATGACACAGAACCCAGAAACGCAATGTTTAAAATTTCTATTCGTTACCCCAGCACCGCAGTACAAACACACTGAGTTTCAAAATTTCTGAAGCCTGATTTAAAACGCAAAGACAGGGCCATTAAATAAATTACAAATTACATCTCCACTCGCTGCCTCGCCCATGCTTACAGGGCCACGCTGCTTTTCCCACTACAGCTGTATAGCCTTGTGGTTTAGCGCTCCTTTTTTATTTAAACAAATTTTTCCACATACACCTCTTTGATCCCTATGAAGATCTCTGTCCATGCCCCTGGTAGGCAAAATTTTTTGCATGCGCTTCCCCATCTTTCACGTTTATAATTTTTGACTAATTATGCATCCCATCCCCAGGCTAAATTTTTTTTAGTGAAACCTTCTTTGCTACAAATTTGCTTTTGAGAGTTCGTATCGCTGCCCAAAATCTGCACGATCGGTTTTGGGCTTTAAAAACCCCATACCAAAAATTTGTCCGTTTTTTTTTCATAAAAAATGTCCTGCTAAATATTTTTATGAACAAATGAATAAGAGGATGAGTCTACTGGCGAGAGGCAGGTTTAACCCAAAACCAGTTTTTTAGGCTAATGTATTTTTTTTAAAAACAAAAAAAAAAAAAAGATAGCCACTTTTTGGGGGCTACCCAATAAAATTTTTTACAATAAAAGAGGTAACTTATGTATTATTTACCCGGGGATCCCCAACCATGTGCCCGCAGGGCTAGGGGTTAAACCTTTTTTTTAAATTTTTACCAAAAAATTTGCCTCAATTAGCTACTTGGCGCTTTTTTTCCCTCTCCTACTACATTTATACTACTGTTTTCTTCCAAACGGGTTTTTTCAAATAATTTTTTTTATCGGGATTGACCAAAAAAACGTTACGAGTTCTTTGACATTTCAATCTAATTTCCAAGGATTTTTACGCTTTCAAAGTGTATGTTAAATGTTTCTTAACTTTTGACACTAAAAAAATCCATTACGGGAAAATTTTTTGTTTTCCTCTCCGTTTTTTTTAAGTGCAATTAGATCATTCGAAATATGGAGATTAAAGTCTGCGGCACAATTAAAGACGGGTTACACATGAAACAATTTTAGTTAGCCTTGGGGAAATTTTTAAATTATACTTCATATAAAGTAAATCATTCATACTTGCTGCAAATCAGTTTGTTAAATCCTATCTAAGGTCAACAAACGGTTAGCTTTATTTAACCTCAATGAAAAATAAAAACACAATATTAGACTGTTTTTCCATTAAGGAAAAAATAAGCGTCGGGGGGCTCGTTTGGGGTAATTTTTGCTTTACAACTAAAGCCCACAAATTCAGTTTATGCACAACACACACACACACACCACACACACACACACACAACAACACACACACAACACACACACACACAAAAACACACCCCACACACACACGACCAGGAGCTACGAACGACCCCAACAATCAAAAAATAGGGAGTGCCACACACAAAACACGGAAAGCTTACAACATGGCCACGCCAAACAAAGAAAGGATTCCCTTTGGGTCCCTGTGGCTTGGGTCACAACAGAAAGCGTCCCCCCCTTGAAAAATGTGACAAACAAGAGTAGGAAATTCCCCCTTGAAAAAAAAACCCATTAGGGGCAAATTTTTTCCCTTTTTAAAAACCAACAGAAAAAAACACATACTGTGAAATAGAAGTAACGTGAAACGTAGAGAAAATGAAAAAAAAAGTGACATAAAATTGGCAAAAACGGAATAAAAAATCCTGCACAAACAAAGAAATTTAAACAGCAAAAAAAAGGTGAGTGTAACTTAAAAAAAAAAAACCACTAATACGAGCAAAAATTATAAGAAAAAAAAAAAAAGTTTTGATTACAATGTAAACAAAAAAAACAGAAAAAAATACAAATGTAACACACTACTATGAAGGTATTGGTAACAGACAGTACACAGAGTCCCTGGTTTTTTAGAGGAAACGGTGTTGGCCCCCGAGCAGCGTTCCCCAAAAATGAGAATTAGAGGAAGGTGTGTTTTGGGCCCCCGAGCGCGGCTCCACTATCACCCCCACACCCCACAACTATATATCCAAGTGGGATATAAATAACATTAGGTAAAATTCTTTTTAATTTTATTCAGGGGACCAACTACTATTGCCGTCTCAGCCACCACCATCACATCACCACCGTCCACATGCCACCCCACCTCACATTACCCACCACCACCGTCACAAAACCCCACCACCCTTAAACTATCACCACCATAAAAGTTCCACGAAAATCGCCAAACCCCCACGACTTTCCAGAAATGTTCTAAAGAATCTACATAAAAAGGGTTTAAGGCTAAAACTTTAAACGATGTTATCAGTGGGAAATTTTTTCTAATCACCCTAAGTTGTAAGGGGACAACTAAGCTTTAAATATTGAAAACCCTTAACCCCGGTACACAATGATTGCCAAAAACTGATACCCAAATGGTACACCAGTGGGTTTCAATCATTTATACCCCGGTACTGGTACACCTGGGGTTTCTTACATGAACTCAGCACGTATTCCAGCGTGATTTAAAAATTTACATCACGGACAAAAACATTTCCAAAACATTTTTTTTTTCTGCCCAGAAAAAATAACGATATACATGAAATCAAGGGGGCTCAGTGAAGAGCTTGTTCCCCAAAAAGGAAGGGGACCACCCCCCCCTTTTCTTTCTCCTCCATAATTGACTAAACAAGGATATAACCCATAAAAACTATTCTTTGCAGACATCCAGAATTTTTATTAGTGGCACCCACTGACGACTTAGGAGCCTCCCAAACAGTACTGCCAAGTCTTCCGTGCGCTCTTACACAATCTGATCTCAATGAGGGGCAATTTCGTATAAAGTTACAAAAGATTGAAAAATAAAAACAGGACCGGAGTTAAAACAAACTCAAGCTACTCATGAAGTCTTTTAAAAAAGGTCCGGGGTGATACTGCAAAAATCTTTGGTCAATGAGCACAATAATTTATCACAATAAAAAAAAAAAAAAAGGGAAGCTGTAAATAGAACTTTCAAAACAAAGATGCCAAGACAAGATGAAAATTTTAAGGGCACGCGTTCTCTCTATGGGGAAAATTGCTGATACCAACATCCAAATCAACAGGCGAAATTGCGAGCTGTAAAACATCACAAACCTTTGCAGCTCGTTTAAACCCCGCAAGTACCCAATTTGGGGGACTTAATCCTTCGAGCTGTACTGCTTAAAAAGTAGGGAAAACATCTAAACTAACCTGGGAAAATTCTAGAATTTTGATTCCCAAAACCCCACAGAAAAACTCCATAAATGCAGAGGCTTGGGGGGACGGTGCAAGATACCCCTGTAAAAAAACAGGAAAACGATGAGTAATTTAGAGAGAATTCAACAAACGTAAGGGCCACACTCTTCAACACTCACTTCACGCATAAGGGAGGATACCAAAAAACCCAACGTCTTCAAGAGGGAACTCGACAAAATTTTCCCCAATCAATTCCGATCACCGGCTGTGACCAACGTTGGCACAGGGGAGGGGGCACCCAAAAGCCCGTCGATCAACCCCAACCCGGAGGGTTGATCTGGGGCCGGGCAGCGGAACGGGGACCTCCCAAACGATACATTAAAACCTTCGGAACCATCCTCATCCCCGACATTCCAAGTTTTTTAAAACCCTCATGAACTGACGAAAAAATTTCCAAAATCCCAAATCATCTGTCTTCATTCCACCCTGTTCCCTTTACTGGCCCCCGTGATTTTAATTGTCCCCCTCGCTTTGTCCTCTTGAGATCTTATATGTAGTAAATTTAATTTTTCCCTTAGAAAAATTTTTTAGTTAAATTAAAATTTTTCTCATTATTGTTCATTATCAACGAAAAATTTTTTTATTTCGTGTTAAATTCTCGTTTTTTATGCCAAAAAAAAAATGGCTGGATTATTATTTCTATCATTATATTTTTAGGAAGCACACACCCCAAAAACATACTGACCTGGGAATAGGGTAGGGGAAATGAAAAGAAGTAAATTTGATTTTTTCAAAAAGAGTGGGGAGCACGTTTTTTCTAAGACAGCTTCACCCGCATCAAAGGATGGTGACAGAGGCACAAAACAGCAAGTTGGTACACAGAAAGAACAGATCAAGCCCCTAATTTTCACGGTGTATCTTTCAGGATTAAATTATCCTTTTGTCTTAGGGAAACTAAAATTTTTTTAAAACTGACTCGTGGAAATTATTATTATAATAAAAAAAAAACGCAAGCCACAAGGGGTAGCAGCGACTCGTGTGCAAAATAAAGCCCTCCCCAAACATTTCTTCCATCAGCATCAAAGGGTTTCCCCCTTTCCCTTTTTTGGGCCTTATATATATATATATTTATATATATTATTAAAAAATTTATAATTTTTTTATAATATATATATAAATATATATATATATATAATACGCAAACATTTTAAAAATCAAGTATAAAACAAGACAAACACCTTTATACTTTTCATAGGGGGCTCTAGACGGGAGCCGCTAGGTACCATCAACAACAACGACGGTTACACTCAACGTTACGTCGAGTGGGATCATACAAAAGGGAAACCCCTCCCCCTTTTCCCCCCGAAGGGTGGAGAGAGTAGCCTTGGACTTGCTGCCGGCCCAACTGAAATAGCAGCACGCGGGGGCAACCCCGGCCGCGGTCCTCCATAAAACATTTATCCCCCCACAGTAAAAAAACTGCTCCAATGAAAAGCCAAGATTGGCGGAAACGCCAGTGCAAGAGAAGCACGCCGCAGGTCGTCTCGGTCTCCCCTCTCACACACATACACATGAGAGAGAAAACAGGACTGCCCTTTTGAAGACGAAGGGCCAGGTGAGCCATGAACGGCGTCGTACTACGAAAAGTGCACAGTGGGAATTTAAAAAAATGAAAAAACATGCATGTTTGGAAATATTTCTTCAGTTCATAGGGTCAAGAATGGAACAATCTGGGGGGTTGAAATGGTAGAAGAGGATCCAACCCAGCTTTAAAATAATAAATATGGGTCATGAACTAGAAGAAAGTAACTGTATTAGCCCAGTTGAAAGATGGGCAAGGAACTAAGACTCGACCCCCCAAAACCATAAATAGGGGAGTACACAATACCATACATACAGTCGACTGTTACGTCGCCCGGGGAGGGGCAGTACTACAACATATGAAAAAACCGAACCCTTTTAAAAGCCTCGGGTCGGGGCTATAATCGACCCTGCAACCATATTAGGGGAGTACACACACACATGGATAGTTTCAACCCGGTCCAACAACGGTTCCGGGGGAAAAAGGGAAAAGAAGACTGCAGAAAACGGGGTAGGGGGGCCAAAAACTGCAAACTTCCTCAAAGGGAAAGGGTTTGGGGTGATACAATACCCGGGACATTGAGGGCACTCAACCAAAAACTGCGCAGCATTGGGCGTGGCAAACCTAAAGGCAGCGTATCGGCACCCTAAGGAATCGTTCAAGATTCGAACACGTTACGTCAGGCCCATATTGGATAGCGCACTATATGGGCCCCCCACTGATCAAAGTCAAGAAATTAAAGATAGTGCAAAAAGGTTTTTCAAAAAGTCCCGGGGGCTAAAGGGGTATGTCCTACGAGGGAGAGGTTAAGGAATCACAGAAAACAGGGGGGATAGGGGGGCGATAAAGAATTTTAAATACGACAGAAATTGCAAGGGGGTAGGGGAAGGATGTTTTAGAATAGGGCACACAAAAAGGGGGCACAAATGGAAGCTGAAGACCAGACGAGTCACAGGATTTAGTACGCATTTCTTGCATAGAGTTGTCAAAAGTGGAAAACTGGAGGGGTGATATAGTGGGGGCAGGAGCCCTACATAGCTTAAGAAGAGATACGATAAAGCTCATGGAGCAGGAAAAGAATGGACCAAGTAGCAACAACCGAAGAGGCGGGGCCAGGAGCTGTGAGTCGACCCCTGCAGCCACAAACAAGTACAAAAAGGTGAGTACACACACACACACACACACACACACACACACACACACACACACACACACACACACACACACACACACACACAACAGGGATAACGGAAGGCACTACAATGGATCAGGGAATACTTGACAGGAGACAGCAGCGAGTCATGGTACGTGGCGAGGTGTCAGAGTGGGCACCTGTGACCAGCGGGGTCCCACAGGGGTCAGTCCTAGGACCAGTGCTGTTTCTGGTATTTGTGAACGACATGACGGAAGAATAGACTCTGAGGTGTCCCTGTTTGCAGATGACGTGAAGTTGATGAGAAGAATTCACTCGATCGAAGACCAGGCAGAACTACAAAGGATCTGGACAGGCTGCAGACCTGGTCCAGCAATTGGCTCCTGGAGTTCAATCCCACCAATGCAAAGTCATGAAGATTGGGAAAGGCAAAGAAGACCGCAGACGGAGTGCATCTAGGGGCCAGAGACTACAAACCTCACTCAAGGAAAAAGATCTTGGGGTGAGTATAACACCAGGCACACTCCTGAAGCGCACATCAACCAAATAACTGCTGCAGCAATGGGCGCCCTAGCAAACCTCAAAACCCAGCATTCCGACATCTTAATAAGGAATCATTCAGGACCCTGTAAAACCGTGTACGTTAGGCCCATATTGGAGTATGGGGCACCAGTTTGGAACCCACGCCTAGCCAAGCACGTAAAAAACTAGAAAAAGTGCAAATTTTTGCAACAAGACTAGTCCCAGAGCTAAGAGGTATGCCCCTACGAGGAGAGGTTAAGGGAAATCAACCTGACGACACTGGAGGACAGGAGAGATAGGGGGGACATGAAAACGACACACAAAATTACTGAGAGGAATTGAAAAGGGTGGACAAAGACAGGATGTTCCAGAGATTGGACACAGTAACAAGGGGGACACAGTTTGGAACTGAAGACACAGATGAATCACAGGGATGTTAGGAAGTATTTCTCAGCCACAGAGTAGTCAGTAAGTGAATAGTTTTGGGAAGTGATGTAGTGGAGCAGGATCCATACATAGCTTTAAGCAGAGTATGATAAAGTTCACGGCTCAGGGAGAGTGACCTAGTAGCGATCAGTGAAGAGGCGGGGCCAGGAGCTCGGACTCGACCCCCGCAACCTCAACTAGGTGAGTACAACTAGGTGAGTACACACAAAACACACATAGGAACAAAGAGGGCACAACTATTGAAAACTTAGCTGAGGGCCCTTAGGCTGCTAAGATGTATTTCTTCAGCCTTGAGTTGTCAGTAAGTGCAACAATCTGGAGAGTAAAAGTAGAAGCCGAATCCATACAGAGCTTTAAGAAGAGGTACGATAAGGTTTAAACCCAACCTAGTAGCGACCAGCAAAGAGGCGGGTCAGGGGCTTGACCCGACCTCTGCAACTACATACATGTGAGTACAGACCGAGTGTTATTCGATAAGCTTTTTACAGGTGATAACTAACGCACAATTAATACCCCCATCACACAACATGCCCAAGTGTCTATGACAAGTGCCTTTGACAACCGGTAACTAAAACACACAAACCGAATACCTTTTGGAACTAAAGGAAAGAACCTTTGGTGATGGGCGTCAGAAGCCAGACTTTTGAAGAGGGAACTTTAGTGATCAGGGAATTCCTGAATGCAGAGGATTAATCAGTGGATGAAATGATTAATAATCTAGATGAAAGGTGCCGGAAAGGGTAGAGGACTTCAGACCAGAAGAAAAGGTAAGTAGACACAGAGTCTTGGTTCCCCAGATGCAAAGAAGAGGAAAAAAATAGTAGTATAAAAAAGGGTGAAAAGCTTGCCTAGCATGGGCCAGTAGGCCTGATGAAGTGTTTCTTCTTTCTTATTTTCTAGAAAGCGAAGGACACTGAGAACAGAGATGTCAACAGATTAGGTAGAAACGAATATGTAAGTGGGGAAGAGACTGGCCACAATCGAGAATGACATAGCAGCAAACTCGTTTCCTGTCGCAGAAAGGCGACAGTAATAATCAACTGACAAGTCTCCAAAGTGTTGAACGAATGTTTAAAGAAACGGGCAGAAAGCCTAGGGAAAAGGGTACACTGACAGATACTGGACACCATACACACAACAGGAAAAGAAGTAAAAAAAAAAGACAGAGCTGGATACATTAAAGGCAATGAAAACGTGACATGGAGTCACCATGGACTCTGTTAAGGGAGCAGAGGGATTTTCTGAACCACTATCTAAGATCTACAATAAACAATCGACATGGGACAGTTGCCAGAGATCTAGAAGACAGCGAATATAGTCCCCTATAATTAAAAAGGCGATATAAAGGAAACACTGAAATACAGACATACATACAATGCAAGGTAATACTGAAATGATCAAAAGGTACAGTACTTGGAGGGTAGTTTCATAAACTATAATTAATACAGGTTTCAGAGCTGGCAAAAACCTGTCTTTCGGAAATGAGACAGGAGAGGTAGAGGGACGGTGGATTGCGTTTTCCTTTGACTGCAAGAAAACATATAATACTGTACCTCACACGAGACGGGCAAAACCTTGAGGTACATGCAGGAATAACTGAGACCGTATTTCAGTGGATCAAAGGGTATCCTAGGGAAAGGAAGCAGAATGTTTGTCCAAGAACAGATGTCAGAATGGGGGAAGTTTAACTAGCAGGGTTTCACAAAGATAGTATCAAGACAGCCTATATCTGGCTTTGTGAATGACATACCAAACGGGGCTGAGTCAAATGGATACCTGAGAATAAAAACAGATGAGAATAGGAAAAAGTTTTCAAATTGATCTGGGCAACCTGCAAGATTGGTCGACAAGTAGCGCATGAATTCAGTACCAGCAAATGCAAGGTTTAAAAACTGGGGAAAAAAGCCAAAAAACGTCACGGAGTATAGACTCGGGGACAGAAGCTGCAGACCCGAGAAAGCCCAAGGGGCGAGCATAGTGCCTAGCATATCGCCAGAGGCTCACATCAACTGTCCCGGCAAATCCAGAGTAGCCTTCAGGAATCTCAATAGTCCCTTCAGGGTCATTACATGTTTCAGCTTGGAATATGCAGTACCGCATGGAACCCGCATCTAAAAAAAAAAAAAAAATGTTAAAAAAACTGGGGAAATTGCAGGTATTACTAGCCCCCCGAGCTATATAAGGGGGAAA
>NW_026504164.1:0-10463 GCF_026875155.1 Cherax quadricarinatus
CATTCCTTTGTCATACCCTTTACAAAGGGTATGACAAAATATCTATTGGCCCCACAGAATCATTATTTACACCAGAAGGTGCCAAATTTACCTTACTTGAAAGCCTTTCAGTAGCGTTACCAAGCCCTTTTGTAGATATTTTCTCTTGGAGCCTATCCACAATTACGGCATTAATACGTTTTCTCTCATTGCCCAGCCTGACAGTTACATAAATAGTGTGGTATGCCTGGGCCTTCTTATTCGAGAAAAAGCCAGATAACTTGAGTATAGCAGGATCTCCCATTTGTACCTTCATCCTATTAAGGCAATTACGTTTTATGAAGGTACGTTTTGATCCCTGATCCAGTAATGCTGTTACAGTTTTCGATTTACGCCGTTTATCATTAATCACCACATCCAACACAGGTAAAGCTACCTCAGCTAGGCCATCATTACCGACATTAGCTGCAATCTCTACGTTGGCTACTGTTGTGTCCGGGTTACTATCCTATCAGTGCTATTGTTACCATCATTACGATTAGATCCGCCCTTACACATAGCTATGTGGTGTCTTCCCTTTTTACACTGATAACAATGGTTCAAGTTAGCCGGCAATCCCCTACATTGAATTCCATAGACACCTGACACATCTAGCAAGGTCCTTCCAATCTTTCCATTCCACTTTAACATCCCATGAATTAATAGCATATTACAGTTCATAGAGAAATGAGTACCTGCATGACGATACAATCTCTTCTTTCTTTTGCCTGACCTCTTATCAACTGGGCAACCCTATTGTGGTACTTACACCTCTTGCTTTGATGTGAAGAACCACTATTATGCCCTGTCAACTTGATATGTGCTACGCAACCCCGTTTAGTAGGTGACTTATGATTATTGATAATGGGATAAATTTTTCCTTTTAGTGGAACTTGGCAGGAGGTGCACTGGGGTCCTGTAGAGCGTGGTATTCCTAAGAGGTAGATGGTTGGCTGTGTCTGCAGATGGACAACTGCTCCTTCAGCCCGCTCTTATTTCTTCCAACCTGCCCAATAAACCCTTGTGATATCTGTTAGATAGCCACTCTACTGTCTTGTGGTTCAATTCATTCTGAATCAAGCACTCAACAACCACTCTGCTCCCTCCAGATCATATTTATTACTCAAGGTCTTAAGATGCTTTCTAGTTGACCTTAAATTGCCTGTAAGCAGTTGCGCGGTTGTGATCTGGAAGTCCTTCAAACTAGCCAAAATAGCTACTAGATCCAGCTACTTTGCTCCAAGTTACCATAATTGACCTCCAAGCAAGTTCAACTGCCTCACTTATAGGAATCAATCTACATTGGAATGGCTTTGTATGAGAACATCGCATCTTCCCCTTACTCGTCCTTTAAATAGCATAATTTTGGTAAACTTGCAAGATCAATCCTATCATGTACGACTCTTAAAGATAGACCAAAACTCCCCCAACTTTTCCTCCTGGATAAACGCAAGGCATGCATAAATTCTGGAAGTTTTTGTAGACACCTATGATTTTCCTTACTAGTGGGACCAGCAACATTGTTTACACTCCTTTACCCTCCTCCAAAGTGCTTAGTTTTGCAGGACACATGTGTCCGACCCACTTCATAATACTGATCCAGCAGCCGTCTCCTTTCAGCATCATCTGCACAATTTCACCAGTAGATACTCCCTCTCAGGTCCTTATACCACAATTTATATGACTCACATCCTATTTTCTAAGTCATCTAGGTGTAACTTATTCATCAGGGTTTTACCCGTTTCTAGTCCCATTAACTCCAACACTTGTATGATTTTAGTAACATGACCTTTCGCGAGCATGTAGTGACGCTTTTCTTTGCTTTGGCCTCCATGGACTTGCCAGCCGCACTAACTTTCCTGAGACCCCAGCCATGTTAGGGAGAATTAATAATCACCAATTATACAACTTAAGTGGACACCTTGTGAGATTTAATTCTTTGCACTTTTACTCTTGTATATAATCCTAGCCACCCATGTTTACCTGGGGGAGTTTACCTGGAGAAGTTCCGGGGGATCAACGCCACCGCAGCCCTGTCCTGTGACCAGGCTCCTGGTGGGATCAGAGCCTGATAACCAGGCTGTTGCTGCTGACTGCACGCAAACCAACGTACGAGCCACACCCGGCTGGCAGTAACCGACTTTAGGGTGCTTTGCCAGTGCCAGCTTTGAAGAGTGCCAGGGGTCTGTTGGTAATCCCCTTAGTATTGGCTGGAGGCAGTTTGAACAGTCTCGGGCCCCTGACACTTATTTGTATTGTGAAGTAATTAATTGGGCTAATTATGCATCCACCAACACACCGATTTAAATTTGTGTACCCTATACCCACTTTCCTTCAATCAGTCACTTAATTATTAAGTAATTAAATTCAATTAATTTTTTTCACTGATTGCATCCGGACAGGAAGGACCAGCGGGGCAGATATGGAAAATTTTATAGGGGGATTTACTTATACATACCTCAACATTACATGCATACGAGTAAATCCTCCTTGGGAGACAACAACTATATTGTTTACAGTAGTCACCCGTGTAGACATGTGAGAAAACTAAACCATCTCTGGTTCACTGCAGGCGCCCCTCGACCCTCACAATCTTAACCATATCTACAGAGAACCAGTATAAATTGGGTAGTCACACCTCAAGTAGCGCTACTAATTAATTGTGGTGGCCCGGGGCCGAATGGGCTAAAGCTCCCGCTTCAACACACGGAGGGCCCTGGTTCGATTTCCCGGGCGGTGGAAACATTCCGACACGTTTCCTACACCTGTTGTCTGTTCACCTAGCAGCAAATAGGTACCTGTGTGTTGAGTCGAATGGTGTGGGTCGCATCCTGGGGACAAGATAAGGAGACCCCAATGGAAATAAGGTTTAGACCATCCTCGATGACGCACTGACTTTCTGGGTTTATCCTGGGTGGCTAACCTCGGGGTAAAAATCCGAACGAAATCTTATCTATCTTAGTTTAACTGAAGAAGGGGGGGGTAGGTTACACATGGATATATCCATCAAGGATTAAACACTTGTAGCATAACCCACCACTTCTACAGACTTAAAGGAAAATCCCAAATTATTGCCAGTTGGGTAGGTCCTGGTGCCCCTCCCCCGGAAATCTGGGTGCATGGTTTACGTTTCTAAACATCGAAGTGTACTACCCCCTAAACGTAGGTGTTCAAATGCCAGCACTATGGACATGTTGCAGTAGACTGTGGAATACTAACATTCTTGGTGTGGTAAGTGTGTGGGAAACATTCCACTAAGAATGCACAGTAAGCCCTGACAGCCAAAAATTTAAGTGTATTAAACTGTAAAGAGAATTGGTTACATTTTTCCCACAAGGACTGCAGTCAGAAAAACCCAAAAACCTCGCTGTAAACCTGATTAACATCCTTTGATGGTAAAAGAGGATGGGGCCATCCAGTCTACCACAGCCAGTCTCAGACTGACCTCTGCAAAGTGTGCAAGAACCCCACCTCACTGTAAAAAACAAAGGATTCTGGTGATACCAGAAATGCCATCACACAACACCACTGTGGAGAGCTAGCCATCCCTGCTAGCACATATGGAACTACTGGTCTGCCACTATAGAATACCTATGGCACACCTGAATATGGGGATGAGTTTTGTCATTTCACCCAAGACCCACAACTACAACAGTCAGACGGACACCCACACAGGTAACCTCCCTGGAAAAATTAGAGATAGTCTCAGACACAGACCTACCTGCAATGAATATGAAAAGAACAGAGAACACTAATGTAACCATGTAACCTGTTAAGGTGATAGTGTTAAAGAAAGCACTAACCCAGAAGTGGCCATCCTCCGGAGAGGCATTGGATTCGCCCTGACCTTCCTCATATTAAACAACTTTCCAGAAAAAAATTTGAGCATCTTGAACAGATCCTGACAAGTTTAATAAATATATTTAATCAGGGATGATGCTCTGAGCATGGTATGAATGTCAAAGTGCAGCAATCTCCGTTCAGCTCCACAATTTGTGGGAAAGAAGCCCATAACTCTTGCCTTCAGACTTGCCTTAATAACTGGCTGCCAAATGCGAAAAAATGCTTAAAATAAAGGTTTCTGAAGATAAAGACGTACAAACTATGCAATTTGCTCTAAGTATCTGCACACTGTAGTCAAACATAATAGTTTAACCATCTTATAGCAAGAGATTTATAACTTCACTACAAGGGATACATTACAAAATCTTTCATGGAACATTGCTTCAATCAGGAAGCGGTTGCCTGACTTACATCATATTATTGCAACCAAGATAACTGATGTCATCTGTTTGCAGGAAAGGTAGATTGAAAGATGGAGCACCTCCTCCAAACTTTCCTGGATATGCAAGCTTATAACCTAAGGTCAACCAACTGTTTGTGATGTATGTCAAAAGACTTGCAACATTCACTCCTTCTCAGCTTGCAGAGTCGAGTTAACATGCAGTATCATGGGTCAAAGTATATGCAGGCGATTTTCGCATAAACATTTTAATCTCTATGCCCAGCGAACAGCTTCGACCTGATGCTTTACAGATCTGCATCAATAGTGAACCTACCATCATTCTTGAGATTTTAATGCCAGACATAGAATATTGGTGGGTCTATAACAAACACCAATGGAACTAAACTAGTAGATTGCTAAATGAGCATGAGATAATGTTCGAATTGTGGGCACTACTGAGCTTACTCACATATATGGTGGCATACTAATCTTGTCTGGATTTCATACATCATATACGATGCATGAACCTTCTGTCATAGTTGATGAATCTTCTATCTGATCACTCACTTCCCAAGACTAACAACTGTCAATCTGATCACATCTCCAGCAATCAAGGCTAAATACAGAAGGAGGAAACTTATTCTCAAACCAAACACAGAGACAACTTTAATTTAACCACTTGGCTCAATGGTAATAAGAATTACGAGCCAATTACACACTAAAAATTTAATGATGAATTTAATTACCACATTGAGATGTTCTCACAGATCAAGTGGCCAGAAATAGGAAACAAAAACCCTCCACTATAAATTAACAATAAAAACCAATGTAAATACTATAATGATCCAACACTGCGCACTCTAACACATGCAGCTAGGAGGATTGGTAACAGCCATACCGTGAAATGTAGAACCCCAGACCTGCTCAGAACTGGTTCCAAGCTGCAACTAACATATGCAAGGAATAGAAAGGAAGAACTTAGGCAACAGGAATGGGAACAGTTTTTGTTAGTGGATTAAATAGGTCCACCCCTTGAGTTGGCTTGGAAAGGTATAAATAAAATAAACCAGGAAAAAGACTGGCAATTTGCTCATCCCTTTCCTCTTGAAAAAGCAAATGACCTCATAATGACTGTCCAAAACATCCAGCATGAAAGCCTTCCATCTCATAATTAGAAAAATTTAGAGAGTACTTCTGAAGAAATGTTGAAACTGATTATTTTATGGACCAAAATATGATGATAAGTGATTGCCCTCTTTACCGAGCTATGAATAGATAATGCATTAACCAAAGGTCGATCAACTGCTCCTGGAGAGGAATGGTGATAACCTATGATATTCTCAGAACTCTAAGGGCACTTGCCTGATAACCCTTTGTTGGCACTGTATAATCCCAGTTACATTGAGGGCGTTTCTTCCCTACTTGTTCCGGACCAGATAGTCTCAATTGGCCTATCCCTAACCCGGCCCCAACAGCCTGATTACATTTAGGGCCGATCGTCCTTACTAGTTGTCTTTGTAAAAACTTTCGAAAGAATGATGCTAACAGACTGTACTACAGAATCAGACATCAACTTTCCCCCCCTACCTCTATGGGTTCATAAAGGTAAAAGTGTGCAGAACTGTATTTCCACCTTTCTAATCACAGCACCTCCTACTAGTTTTTACAGGGGTTTTTTTGGGGGGGGGGGGGGGGGGGGGGGGGGGGGGGGGTGGGGTTGGGGTTTTTTGTTTGTGGGGGGGGGGGGGGGGGGGTGTTGGGGGGGGGGGGGGGGGGGGGGGGGGGGGGGGTGGGGGGGGTTTGGTTTTTGGTTTGGTTGGGTTTTTTGGGGGGGGGGGGGGGGGGGGGGGGGGGGGGGGGGGGGGGGGGGGGGGGGGGGGGGGGGGGGGGGAGGGGGGGGGGGGGGGGAGGGGAGTGTTAGTTTTGAGGATTGTGTGTGGAAAGTTATGTAAGGGTGAGTATGGTTAGTGGAATTTGGGTTGTGGGGGGGTGAGGTAGAGGAGGTGTATAGGATAAAGGTCAATAGAGTAATCCTCTGTAAATTTTCCATGGATTAAGATGATTCTAAAGTATTGTCTTTGGTACATACCGCAGGGTGGAGTTCTTAGTTCCATGCTATTTAATATCTGATTAATGCTCTCCTAAAATGCTCTACCAACCTGCCTCACCTAACATAAGCTATAAGCTTGCTGATGATATCATGATCCATACAACAGGCATAAGAAATGAATACCATCTTAATGAAGTTCAAGCAATTTTAATCGACTAGACCTCTAATATCTTCCTCTAAAACTAAGATATTAACAAGCAAACGACATCCCCCACCCATCTTATTTGCAGGTGAAATCATTACTACGTTAAAACTTACAGATATCTTGTGTAGATGTACCCTTTAACAAACCACTATACCACAACTAAACAAGAAATGTAAAGCTAGCTAAATGCTCTCAAAGCTGTTGCTGGCTACAATCCCAACTAGTGCAAATGTGAGAAAATCGTGATAATGATGTACATGTTAGGTTCCTAATTGATTACGCTGCACCCATGTTGATCATTAGCTAGAGAAAGTTCTCCTCCGACCCTTGAGTTAATGGCAAAATGAAGCTCTCAGGATTATTCCCTTGGCTGTCCCAGATCTACCAAAAGTTCTTAAAATGAGGAAGGAGCTTGGTATTTCTAGTATCAGTGATTGGATTGTTGAAATTAACACTTGTACCTCACTCCGGTATTAGAATTAGAAAACGAACCAGACACTGGTCACAGTGAATCTTACCAAGTTGTCTAGAGGTAAATACACACAGATCTAAATGGATGTGAAAACGTGCAATTGCATTAAGTTTATAACCTGCATGAACTGTCCACTGTAGTCAACAAGAGAATTTCACACCCCTCCATGAAGATGTGTTAATTTAATATCACATACCTACAAGTCCCCCTCCCAAGAAAGCTTCATTGCTAGTAATCCCTTCCTTAAATCTCTTGTTAGAGCAAATGCTCAAGAAAAATTTTCTCACCTAGCTGTAGTAACAAGTTATCACAAGTTAAACACTAATGGATCTAAACAAAGTCTTCTGGCAGGCGCAATCTGCTCTTGTTGCCACCTCCCTAGTTAAGACGATAATAAATTTTGTTGAGTTAGAAAATATAAGAATTAACACTGGGCTCTACACTGCAAACTGAATTGTTTTGCAATCCTATGGCGCTAAAGCTAACTATGACACTGAGCTTGACTCTAACATCATATACTGATTCTACGTCATCCATTGAGGCTCTTGGCTCATATAATGGACTCCAACAACATGCCATTGGGAAGGCAGTATAGATACTCAAAAATTAGGGACAAAGGAATTAATGTTAAATTGCTATGGATCCCATCACACATTGGATTACTCCTTCATGATAAAGTTGATATGTTAGCCAAGAAGAGTATCGAGAAGGAGAATGTAGAATATAACTTTGGTATAACTGTGTCTAGCATTAGGAATAATATTAGGAGAGAAGTAAATAATGAAAATGATTCTATAGGAATGCAGTTAGAAGCCTGAGTAGATCTATAACCCACTATGATAACATGAACGTAGATAAGTATGTTTATGGAGCAACTTGCAATGTGAACAGACTGACTGATGTTGTAGTGGCCAGGCTTAGGCTTGGTTACAAGTACTGTCTGATGTTGCAGTGGCCAGGCTTAGGCTTGGTTACAAGTTTACCTGGAGTTTACCTGGAGAGAGTTCCGGGGGTCAACGCCCCCGCGGTCCGGTCTGTGACCAGGTCTCCTGGTGGATCAGAGCCTGATCAACCAGTCTGTTGCTGCTGGCTGCACGCAAACCAACGTACGAGCCACAGCCCGGCTGATCCAAAACTGACTTTAGGTGCTTGTCCAGTGCCAGCTTGAAGACTGCCAGGGGTCTGTTGGTAATCCCCCTTATGTGTGCTGGAGTTGCAGTTTTGTGAAAAGTCTCGGCCCCGACAACTTATTGTATGTCTCTTACGTGCTAGTGACACCCCTGCATTCATTTGGGGGATGGTGCATCAGTCCTGTCCAAGTCTTTTGCTTTCGTAGTGAGGATGATTTTCCGTGTGCAAGTTCTGCACTATTCCCTCTAGGATTTTCCAGGTGTATATAATCATGTATCTCTCCCGCCTGCGTTCCAGGGAAACAGGTTTAGGAATCTCAAGCCGCTCCATAATTGAGGTGTTTTATCTCCGTAATGCGCGCCGTGAAAGTTCTCTGTACATTTTCTAGGTCGCAATTTTCACCTGCCTTGAAAGGTGCTGTTAGTGGCAGCAATAATCCATCCTAGATAGAACTATAGTGACTGAAGAGGTCCATCATGGGCTTGGCCTCCCCAGTTTTGAGGTTCTCATTATCCATCCTGTCATTTTTCTAGCAGATGCGATTGAATACAATGTTTATGGTCCTTGAAGGGTGAGATCCACCTACATATCACTCCCAGGTCCTTTGACGTTGGTGTTTCGCTCTATTTGTGGCCAGAATTTTGTTGTTGTACTACTGATGATGATTTAAATTTCCTCATCTTACCATATCTGAGTAATTGAATTTCTCATCGTTGAACTTCATATTGTTTTCTGCAGCCCACCGAAGATTTGGGTTGATGTCCGCCTGGAGCTTTGCGTGTCGTGCAAATGGAAGACACTGTCATGCAGATTCGGGTGTCATCTGCAAAGGAAGACCGGTGCTGTGCTGACATCCTTGTCTATGTCGGATATGAGGATAGAGGACAAGATGGGTGCGAGGTAACTGTGCCTTGTGGAACAGAGCTTTTTCACCGTAGCTGCCTCGGACTTTATTCTGTTTGACCGACCTACTCTTTCGTGTTCTGTTTAGTGAGAAATTATAGATCCATCGACCCGACTTTTTCCCTGTTAATTCTTTAGCAGTTAGCACGCATTTTTGTGTGCTATTACGGCCCATGGTCACACTTGTCGAAGGCTTTTGCAAGTCTTATATATTACTTCGCATTCTTTTTGTCCTTCTAGTGCATTTAGGACCTGTCGTAGTGATCCAATAGTTGAAGACAGACAGGAGCGACCTGTTCTAAACCCATGTTTGCCCTGGGTTGTGTAACTGATTGGGGTTTCTAGATGGTGTGATCTTGCTTCTTAGGACCCTTTCAAAGATTTTTATGATATGGGATGTTAGTGCTATTGGTCTGTAGTTCTTTGCTGTTGCTTTACTGCCCCCTTTGTGGAGTGGGGCTATGTCTGTGTTTTTAGTAACTGTGGGACGACCCCCGTGTCCATGCTCCCTCTCCATAGGATGGAAAAGGCTCGTGATAGGGGCTTCTTGCAGTTCTTGATGAACACAGAGTTCCATGAGTCTGGCCCTGGGGCAGAGTGCATGGGCATGTCATTATCGCCTGTTCGAAGTCATTTGGCGTCAGGATAACATCGGATAGGCTTGTGTTAATCAAATTTTGTGGCTCTCTCATAAAAAATTCATTTTGATCTTCGACTCTCAGTCTGGTTAGCGGCTTGCTAAAAACTGAGTCATATTGGGACTTGAGTAGCTCACTCATTTCCTTGCTGTCATCTGTGTAGGACCCATCTTGTTTAGGTAGGGGCCCAATACTGGACGTGTTCTCGATTTTGATTTGGCATAGGAGAAGAAATACTTTGGGTTTCTTTCGATTTCATTTATGGCTTTTAGTTCTTCCGCGATTCCTGACTCCTAAAGGATTCTTTTAGCTTAAGTTCGATGCTTGCTATTTCTCTGACCAGTGTCTCCCTACGCATTTCAGATATATTGACCTCTTTTAGCCGCTCTGTTATTCTTTTCCGTCGCCTGTAAAGGGAGCACCTGTCTCTTTCTGTTTTACATCTAGTCTCTCTTTTCTTAGAGGAATAAGCCTTGTGATACATCGAGTGCCACCGAGTTAATCTGTTCTAGGCATAAGTTGGGGTCTGTGTTGCTTAGTATATCTTCCCAGCTTATATCGGTTAGGACTTGGTTTACTTGGTCCCACTTTATGTTTTTGTTATTGAAGTTGAATTTGGTGAATGCTCCCTCGTGGACTAATCTCATTATGTCGGTCTGGGGCTCCCGCATACATGGACTGAACCTCAATTATGTTGTGATCTGAGTATATTGTTTTTGATTATGGTGACATTTCTTATCAGATCATCATTGTTAGTGAAGATGAGGTTAGTGTATTCTCCGTCTAGTAGGCTCTATTATTTGCTGGTTTAAATTTTTTAA
>NW_026504165.1:0-13024 GCF_026875155.1 Cherax quadricarinatus
CATCAACCAGAGTGGATCAACCCACATTAAGATGACAGGATAAACGACTAGTCCGCTTCCCAAATTCCCACCAGCCCAACCCACCAGACCTTCCACACCTGGCTCGCCCTGCATGATGAAATATGACAATGAAATATAGGCTTTGTTCACACTGTAACTATCATATAGATGTATGCGATTTCGATAAAAAAATAATAGGGAGAAAAAGAGAGAAGAGGAGGGACAACACTGCTGATTAAAGGTATGTGAAGTTTAGAAGAGATGATAAACTCCTGCAGTGGAAGCTTCATGGAAGAGCTGTGAATGACTATCCAAGGATAAGAGAAGCAGGAAGACAACACAAATATGAGAGCATCGATAACTAGAACG
This sequence comes from Cherax quadricarinatus, assembly GCF_026875155.1. Lineage (NCBI taxonomy): Eukaryota > Metazoa > Arthropoda > Malacostraca > Decapoda > Parastacidae > Cherax > Cherax quadricarinatus. The sequence continues at coordinate 370 of NW_026504165.1, forward strand.
GAGACTACGATCCTGTACAGCTAAACAAGATGGAAAATGAAAAAAAAATAAGAGAACTTGTAATAAGATTCAAAGAGAGATGAACCATCATAGAAAAGAAGGGAAGAAAATCGTGAGCAGCAGATATATGAAGACATTCCAATAAGAAAGCAATGAGACTGACTTAAGAAAATCTAGACGAGACTAAAGCAGTAGGAGCAGACAGGATATTGAGAGACGGGGCAGAGGATCTCTGTAACCTGTTAACAAGGTTATATAACGAAGACAAGGAAATAGAATAATTGCCAGTGAGCCAGAATACTGAAAATGTGACCCCGACTGTATGTCACAGGTTATCTATCTGCACTTTCCTGTGTGTTGACAGTTACCTGCTCATGAGGTTGTTTACTGTGCATGTTCAAGTACTGCATAAGTACTGCATAACTTCGCCCCTCTGGCAAGCATGTGTGGTGTGCTGTGTGATGGCCTAACACTAGTGTTTCTTCTTTCTTGGGTTGTTTCATGAATCAGAATTCCCAGTTATATTACATAAAATTAAACCTCTTTGAAATTTATTTAAAAAAAAAAGACGTATTTCGAGTTTGGGTGACTAGAAATTTGTCAATGTGTTTTTATTACACAACTGAGAATGTAATTGCATCATCCGGAGGAGGTGTTTAGTTTAGTTCTAGACACCACTGAGATTGTTTTTCGTCTCGAGTATCATCAGGTTCCTGTTGTTTCCTTCTATTGTTGGCTGTAGTTCTTCAGCCGATTTAATGTTTAAATGTGGAATATTAGAACAACTGACATAAAGGTTAAGTTCTCGTGAAGGTAGCCCGTGGCCTGGTGGCAAGGCTCTCGCTTCACACGGTGAGGGGCCGGATTCAATTCCTGACGCGGGTTGAAACATTGGGCGTGTTTCCTTACACTGGTTGTCCATGTTCACCCATCAGTAAAATGGGTACCTGGGTGTTAGTCGACCGGTGTGGGTCGCATCCTCGGACAAAACAGCTAATTTGCCCGAAATGCTCTGCATAAGAAGCGGCTTTCTATATAGTAGTATGTCACTGATGTCAGCTATGGTCTGTATACCTTGTACATGTACTTGTAGAAATAAAGATATTATTATTATTATTATTATTATTATTATTATATTTAGAAAAGTGTTAATAATTACAAATTAGGACTTTTATTACTACATTAGGTATTATTATATTAACTTGCATAAAAAATTATAATGAATTACAATAAATTAAAAAAATTAATAGCTTAATAGTTTGTTTTAAATTGTAATTAAAATTTTCTTAGTGTGCTAAGTTCTTTCAAAAGTCACTATTAATACCGATATTCTAAGAAAAGAATAAGGAATAAAGCAAGTACACCTTATTATCATTTTTACAGAGACGTTCCGTCTGAACTACAGGCTTGTTCAATCTAATACGGAGATGATGATGACTTATATACTGGAGCCAGAGGAGAGGTGTAGCAGCTGAAGACATCGTCACATGTGGACGAGGCCCTACTAGTGTAAGTAGGTTAAACCCACAATGTAGGCCACAGATTTAGCAAACGAGTTTCAGAAGATGTGGAGAGACGCAGCAGTTGAAGGTGTGGGCGGGACCCACTAGAGGCAGTGAGTTATGCCCATGAGATGAACCAGAGATGCAGAAGACATCGTCTGTACCAACGATTCTATGGTTTTGTGTCACACAAGTAGCACAATATCGACAAGTTGATGTATAAGACATGTACAACACCTAGGCATCTTCACTGTGTAGTAGGAGTTATAGTATTTCAAGTCAACACTGTTCAATCACTAAATTTAATTTGCTCGTAATCGTGTTAGAAGATAATCCATCTAAGGATGTCAGTTTCCTTGCCTGATGTCTCTCAGAAGCAGGCATGGGGGGCATGTAATAAATTGGTAGACGTGCAATCAACCCAGGGAGGGACTACCGGCCTTCCAAAAGAATGCTGAACCGAAAACCCTGTATTTATTGTATAACAATGGAGAGGTTGCGTCGTTCTTTCTCACGGACACTTAATTAAGATTGCTGGTAGGTCTGGCTGACTACTACTATCTCCTAGCTCACACCAACATACAGGTTCAGCTCCATGGGAAAGTGGTGAGAATTCTTCCTTCCTAAGTCATGTTTGTTCAAACACGAAACTAAAAATGTCGGGACAAAGAGATAGAGTAAATTAACTATTAAAGACAAACAAGAACAGTTGAAAGCGGGTTATTTGAATTTGTGGAAGTGCCGTAAGGAATTGAAGAAGAAACGTGAATTTACGAAAGAAACTGAATGTTGTAGCGCTTAAGCGAAACAAGGCTAAAGGATTGGGGGGGAGCGGTTAAGAATTTCATGGGTCAGTAATCAATCCGAGTTTAGGTCAATGAATCAGAGCTAGAGGAAGGAGTAGCGGTATATATTAAATGGATCAATGGTGAAAAAAATACAAGGTATAACTTACAAAAAAGTATGAGGGAGAAATTAAGGGAGGGATTGGCGTAATACGGTAATGTTTTATGTACTCTGGGAAAAGCATGAGAGGAGTGTTTTATGTACCTGGGGAGGAGAGGAGTGTAGAGGAGTGTTTATGTACCTGGGAAGAGGAGTTAAGAGGATGTTTAAGTAAAACCTGGGAGGAGAGGGGTGTAGAGGAGTGGTTTATGTACCTGGGGAGGAGAGTATTGTATAGAGTGTTATGTACCGGGAAGAGAGCCTTGCAGAGGATGTTTATGTACTGGAAGAGAGCCTTGCTGAGGAGTTTTATGTACCTGGAGAAGAGACCTTGGCAGAGGATGTGTATGTACCTGGGGAAGAGAGCTGGCAGAGGAGTGTGTAGTATCCCACCTGGGGAAGTGAGCCATGCAGAGGAGTGTTTATGTACCTGAGAAGAGTGCCGTGCAAGGAGTGTATTATGTACCTGGGAAGAGAGCCTGCAGAGGAGATGTTTATGTACCTGGGGAAGAGAGCCTGCAGAGGATGTTTATTAACCTGGTGAAGGAGAGCCGCAGAGGTGTGTTTTATGCACCTGGGAAGAAAAGAGTGTAAGTGGTTTAGATTTTTAACCAAGTCAAAAATAATAGTGGAGGACCTACAGAAGCAACATAAATATGCAGGTTACAATAAATGGATCACAGAAAACGAGACTGCTTATGAAATAACCGTAGAGTTTTAAATAAAAAATACTGAAATATTTATGTCTTCCTTACCTAACTTGTATTTCGTAGGATTATCTTTGCTCTTGAGGCCACCAAGTTTACGCTAAATATAGATCCAATGTCCTCTATAGATTTTAATGAGTAATTTGAGCCCCTCCAGGAGTCACATTATATCGACTCCAGCTGAGGGAATGAGTACTTCAAACTCCTTCTGATCTTCACCATTCTTAGTTTATACTGACTGATGAAGCCACTGTATGGCGAAACTTTTCCCCAATAAAGATACCCGGTTTTGAACCCATGGGCTAATTTAGATTTTAGCTTCTTTTTACAGAGCGGTAAAAATAGTCTTCCGATAATCTAAGTGAACACCAGTTTAAAGAGCCACACCAGCTGTCTTGTGAGAGCCAACACCAGCTGTCTTGTGAGGACCTCATTACCTGTCTTGTGGGAGCCCACACCGGGCAGCTGACCTGGTGAGGGAGCCACACCACTGTCTGTGTGAGAAGCATGTTGGCCGTTCAACTTAACGGCTAAAATAAATCTCTAAACTGGTAACAGGTAAATCACAAGATACCGCCGTAAACCTCCGATTTAACTGGGGTGTGTGCAGCAAGTCGGGTTGGCTGTTTCCACTGTCATTTGTAATTTACAAAATGAATGCATTAAATATTCAAATCAAAAACCATCTCCAGTGTGTACGAGAAACAATGGAAAGCCCACGGGATACCGAGTGATTACACCTGAAATGAAGCCTCAGCACTGTGCAAGACAGGTTTATAGCACGTGAACTGAGGACGCACACTGTGGAAGGCCAGATGTAATTAACACCCAGATCATACCTCGAACTGGGAAGCAGTTTGTAATAACACAGGAGTTGAAGCCTCACACTGTGGGAAAGCCAGTTGTAATAACACAGGAGATGAAGCCGCAAACTGTGAAGGCCATTAATTGGGAGACACAAACTGGATGTTACAACTAAATCAACTAAAATGTAAATACAAACAACAACTGCCGCCGTAATACCAGTGGACAGGTTGCCAACAATCCCCAGCCATCATCTACACTTTTTTTGCTGCCTAGATCATATACGAAACGTAAACTTTTAATTACTTATATATTCCCGGGCCGAATTGGTAAATCGGCTCAATTAGCATGAACTCATTTAAATAAATCCTTTCTATAATATTTTTCTCTTATACGTTCAAATAGATATTTTTTTCATTTATTGTTATTAGTAAAATTAGAATTTTGTACCAAAAGATACCTTAGAAATTACCTAACCTTATTATTAACAAGCGCAATTAATTGACTAGTTCCAACTAAATGAACTTCAGATAATTTTACATTAATTAATAACAGAAACAAACAAATGAAAATATATTTTTTTTTAGTTAGATTTGTATTCTAGGGAAATACAAATCTAACGAAAATCAAAGGGACTTCAACCCATTCCCAGGTAGTTTAGTGCTTTATCGTATTATGGCTGCCGGGAAAGTTCTCTGTACATTCACCAGGTCTGCTAGTTCGCACTTGCTGTGAAAAGGGCCGGTGTGGTACAGCCATATTCCAGCTTAGAGAGAACAAGCGATTTGAAAAAAACCATCATGGGCTTGACATCCCTAGTTTTGAAGGTTCCATTAGCCATCCTGTCATTTCTTATAGATATTTAGAAACTTGGTTTTGATGTTATGAAAACTAAGAGCCCTCTGAACATTAATCACTTCCAGGTCCTTCACTTTATTTTTCTGTTTTTTTTTTGTTTTTTGTGTCCGCTCTATTGTGTAGTTTGGGAATGTGTTGTGATACTCCTCCGGGGTACGGTTTGTAATTTCCTCGATTTTTCCATTTGAGTATGTGAAATGTATCCTCATTGAACTTCATGTTATTTTCTGGCGGCATTAAAGAATTCGTTGAATCTAACTTGGCAGTCTTACCTGTCTTCGATGGTTTACACATCTGCAAATGCGGGTGTCATCCGCAAATGAAACGACGATGCTAATGTATGCTTACATCTCTATGTCAACATGAGATAAGGAATAGGATTGGGGCAATAACTTTGCCTTTAGAACAGAGCATTTCACGGTATCCGCCTCAACTTTACTCTGTTGAATATTATACTTGTTTTTGTAGGAAGTTATAATCCATCTACCAAATTTTCCTGGTTATCGCTACATCACGCATGTTGTGCGCTATTAACCATGGTCAGCAGCATTGGCGAGGCTTTTCGCAAAGTCTGTGTATTCATCTGTTAGTTTGTTTGTCCGCCAGTGCATCTGAGACCCTGTCATAGTGTCCAGTAATTGGACAGGCCAGAAGCAGACTGGATCTAAACCCGTGTGGCTCCGGTTGAGTGTCACTGATGGGTATCTAGATGGGGTGGCGAGCGTGTTTCTTATAACCCTTTTCAAAAGATTTTTATGATAAGGACGTTAATGTAATCCTATCCGTCTGTAATTCGTTGCCACACTGCTTTACTGCAACCGTTTGGGAGGGGATGGTCTATGTTTGTTGTTTTTAGGGACTGCGGATGGCGCCCTGTGGCCATGCTGCCTCTTCATAGAATGGCTAAGACACGATGAAAGGGCGCTTGCAGTTCTGAAAAACACAGAGTTCTAACGATCTGGCCTGACAGAGTGCATGGCATGGCCTGTTTTGTTTTTCGAAATCAAGTGTTTTAGGTATTTCGAGATATGTTTGATTGTCCAATTTTTTGAATCTCGACTCTTAGGCCGGATATTGCTCGCCTAAGACACTAAGTCACATTGGGGAAGGTGGTGGGTAGCTCACACAGGAGATAAGAGCAGAGGGTGAGCAGTGTCACCACTATAGCAGGTGTAATCTGTAAGGCCCGGCATGTTGAGTGGGACAATGGAGCAAAACCTCGATTCCCTGCAGCCAAATCTATGTATGAGCTCGCGCGCGGCGCGCTCACCCCACTAGTAGCGATCAAGTGAAGAGCGGGCCAGGAGCTCGGACCGACCCCCGCAACCGCAACTATGAGTACAACTAGGTTAGTACACACACACACACACACACACACACACACACCACACACACACACACACACGACACACCACACACAACACACATGCAGTACAGTAGGGTTTTACAAAAAACTCTCAAGCTCTCATTGAGAGAAAAAGCAATCTTGATGTTACGTCAACAACACTTATTTCTTCGCTTACATAAAGTATACTGGAAAGCAATCTTGGGGGAAGCTGCTGTCGGGCATTCAGACGCTTCTTGGTTTGTATGGACCTCCATGGCTGCCAGGGACACCCGCTCACCTACTTCATTCACGACGCCCACCTGCACACAGGCAGCCCTCCACGCTCCCTAGAATACCCACTGCCAAAGTGAAAGATTCTAATTCTTTTGTGCTCTTATCCAGAGTATACGGCCTCGTGTGGACGACTTTCCGTTCAGGTCAAGAGAGAGAGCACATCTCGAACAGATATAATCGTTTACCTGTCTAATGAACTAATAGTTTTATATCGTTTGGAAACCCGGAAAGTAATCGAAAAACCCCCCCCCGTTCGAGTGAAGGATAATACCTTTATAATATATGCATGGAAGACATCCGAAGATGCCATATAGTACAGAGTAGCCGCAAATTGGCATGTTTCCAAGTTTGCTTAAAAGTTACATCAGCAAGTTAACACAGTTCCAGCAGAGGGAAGTCACGAAAGAACCGCTTATCAGACAACTTTAGCTAGTGCGCTGCTGTGTAGAGAATTTTCCTCTCCTGATGGAAAGAGATGAGAGAAGAAGAGGGACGGGAAAGGGAAGCGAGATTAGGAAGAGGAGAGGATTATGGGTAGAGAGGAAAGTTGATAAGAGATTAGTAAGGGAGAAAAGAGTAGGAAGAGAGGGCAGAGAGCAGGAGGGGGAGAAAGGAGGAGAAGGGATTGAAAGGGATTGAGGGATCAAGGATGTGAAGAGAATGAAGAGGAGAGAATAGGGGAGCTGAGAAGATACGATAAAAGAAATAAGACATGAAAGATAACAGGAGTTGAGCAGTGATATGTGGCTGCTACTTCGCTGACAGTGCTGACGTCCACAACACAGATCAATAGTCAACGGTCAACCCAGACAGTGCTAACTTACATAACACTGGTCAAGGTAGGGTTCCACCATGACAGTGCCAGACTTCCACAACAAAGTCAATAGTAAGGTCACCCTACAGTGCTGACTCCACAACACAGACAAGAGTAAGGTCACCCAACATGCTAACTTCCGGTATCACAGTCAAGGGAAGGTCAAAACCCCTGGCAGTGCTGACTTTCCACTACACAGATCAAGGGTCAGTTACCAGACATCGACTTCCACAACACAGGTCAAGGTAAGGTCACCCTACCAGTGCAGAACTCCACAACACAGGTCAATATAAGGTCACCCTGACAGTGCTTGCTTCCACATCACAGGTCTAATAGTAAGGTACCCTAAGTGCAGACTTCCCCTCACAGTCAATAGAAGGGTCATCCCTGACAGTGCCGACTTTTGTCCACAACCAGTCCTATAGTAAGGTCACCCTGACAGTCTGCTTTCCACAACACAGGTCAGAGTAAGGTCACCCTGACAGTGCTGGCTGCCCAACCACAGGTCAATCTATGTAAGGTCCTCCCGACAGTGGCTGGGGGCACCCCACTTGTTTTTCTTCCACAACACAGGCATAGTATGTCACCCGTACAGTGCGGCTTCCAAAACACAGGTCCATTAGTAAGGTCACCTGACAGTGCTGGCTTCACAACACTGGTCAATATAAGGTCACCTTACAGTGCTGGCTTCCACAACACAAGGGCAATATAGGTCCACCTGACTGTCTGGCTTCCGACAACCCAGGTCAATAGGAAGGACACCTTGACAGTGTTGCTTCCCAACACAGTCAACTATAAAGTCACCCTGACAGGCTGCTTCCACATCACAGGTCAATATAAGGGCACCCTGAACAGTGCCTGGCTTCCAACAACACAGGTCAATAGTAAGGTCACATGACAGTGCTGGCTTCCACAACAAACAGTCATAGTAAGGTCAACCTTGACAGTGCTGGCTTCCACAACACAGGTCAATAGTAAGTCTCCCGGACAGTGCTGGCTTCCAAAACACAGGTCATTAGGAAGGTCACCCTGACAGTGCTGGCGTCCACACAGTCAATAGTAAAGGCCACCTTGACTGTTGCTGGCCTTCCACAACACACGTCAAGAGCAAGTCTACTTGACAGTGCTGGCTTTCCACAACAGGTCAAATAGTAATCACCTTGACATTGCTGGCGTCCACAACACGAGTCAACAGTAAGTCACCCTGACAGTGAGGCTTCCACTACAGTCATATAGTAAGGTTCACCTTGACAGTCTGCTTTCCACAACACAGGTCAAGAGCAAAAGGTCACGCTTACAGTGCTGTCTTTCCACAACACAGTCATTTGTATGGTCACCTTGACAGTGCAGACTTCCAAACACAGGTCAAGAGCAAGGTCCCATTGACAGTGCTGGCTTCCACAACACAGGTCAATAGTAAGTCCACCTGGACAGTGGGCAGACATTCCACAACACAGGGCAATAGTAAGGTCACCCTTGAACAGTGCTGGCTTCCACAAATCAGGTCAATAGTAAGTCACCTGAACAGTGCAGACTTCCACAACACAGGTCAATAGTAAGGTCACCTTGATGACAGTGCTGAATTCACACACCAATAGTAAGGGCAAACCTTGACAGTGCTGCTTCCACATACACAGGTCAAGAGGAAGGTCACCCCTGACATGCTGCTTCCACAAACACAGTCAATAGTAAGGGCACCAGACAGGCTGGCTTCCACAACAGGGCAATAGTAAGGGTCCACCTTGACATGCTTGGCTTCCACAACTCACAGGTCAAGAGCAAGGTCCACCTTGACAGTGCTGGCCTTCCACACACATCAGGTCAATATAAGGTCACCTTTACATGCTGGCTTCCACAAAACGGTCAATAGTAAGGGTCCACCTTGACAGTGCGGGCTTCCACAACACAGGTCAAGAGCAAGTCACCTTGACAGTGCTGCTTCCCAAAACAGTCAAGAGCAAAGGGCTCCTTGACAGTGCTAGATTCCCCACTACACTTTCCAAGAGCATGGGCACCTTGACAGTGCTGCTTCCATTCAACACAGGTCAATAGTAAGGTCACCTTGACATGCCAGGCTTCCACAACACAGGTCAAGAGCAAGGTCCCTTTCCTTCATAACTGCAAAGTTACATCTTTCGTCTTGACTTGCAATTTTACGAGACGATGGAAGTGTTGTGTTACACGTGTGTGTGTGTGTGTGTGTGTGTGTGTGTGTGTGGGTGTGTGGGTGGGTGGGGTGTGTGTGTGGGTGTGTATTGTAAAAGCTGATGGGCTAAACAAGTTTTCCCCCCGATTTTTATTTGCTTTTGTCATGTCTATTGCTGGATGATGTTTGTTTACGTTTAAGAGTCTTTCATCTCAACTTTTCATTGTTTTATTTGCGATGCCCTTTTCGTTGTTCCCCGTATTCTGGTGCAGCAGAACTACTTGCTGTTAGTTGTGGCTGCGATAATGCTTATGTATTGTTATTAACGTTTTGTTGTTGTGATTAAACGTAATGTTGGCTGGCCAATAACTAGTGTTCCAGTCCGACCAAATTCTTAGGCTATTTCGCTACTTTTTTTGCCTGTTTATCGGGTGTCCAAGATAATTGCCCAAGCAACTATTTCAACGGCCCAATTTAATGAATCAAGAACGGGCAATCTGTACAAGTTTACACATATTTCAAAAGATCCCCTCCCTCAGTCTTCATTCCTTACTCAGTCCGCTTCCTCATGGACTCGCATCAGCCAGGTGAGAACCTGGGAGTCAGAAGAACTCGAGAAACTCTGGGTGTAAACTCACCATCAGCACGATTATGTTGAAAATGGGATTAAATACCTGAGAAGTTGATGATAAGACCATGTGCAACAGGGGGGACCGTTTGATACTTTTTCGCCTACCCAGGTAGGCTTCTGCAGTTGAATACAGAGGGACGAGGTGAGTAGTGAAATAAAGATGATGTGAATCATCCACAGCCTAGAGTAATTGTATTTGAGGATCATCCCTCAGCCTGGGCTGAGGTCTTCAGTTTAGGACTGAACCACCTCATATACTATTTTCTCCAAGCGTGATGGACTGATTACTGCATCTTAGTTTCATTATTCTGCACCACTGCCTCTGGTTCTGACTGTAGAAGCCTAGCTGGTAGGAGAAAAACATTTCATCAATAATAACCCGGTAGGCTAGTTATCTTGATTGTTTGAATCAACACTAACGTCACTCATCACTGGTAACGTCGTCTCACCTCAACCTAACGGCGGCGAGAGTACTTCCGTCCAACAACGAGCGGTCGGGAGATCGAGCCGCCACCTACCCTCTGCGCCAAATGGATAACATGGACAAGACTGTTCGTAGGAAAGCCTGACCCAGACACCCAATCTGTGTGACTGTAAAAACAGAAGATCACACGTTGTCAAAATCTCGTAGTAACGACGTAGCGGATTACTGAAGAAACCAAAGGCAGATATGTGGTACGTGGATTTGGCGAAGATAAGTGTGATTACGGTGACCATAGTCATAAAGTGAGCTCAGTAGTTTGTAACAGGAAGGTAGGGAAAAGGATATTCTGTTTTATCACAAAGAACCCCAAAAAATACTAGATAAGAGTAGAGCCTCGGCGGGCTAAGAACAGAGCCTTTAAAAGGTAAAAATAGAGCCCAGCAAGGAAAAAATTTGGGCTGGATGGTTAGTTGTGACAAATTTCACTTGCTTCAATATTGTAAACACTGGAGGAACAACGCAGAACGCTCATGGAAAACAGGACCCCGAAGAACCAGCTCACGTAACACAACTGGGTAATAGACTTTGAAATGATAATGTCAGGTTAAAGTCATTTAGAAAACACATTAAAGCGAGTAAAGAAAAGGCCAGAAAATTGACAGGGTGGATAATGAGGAACTTTAAAAAAGAGTGAAAAGTCCGTGATGGTACTATTCAAATCACTTTCTCAAATTTACATTTTGGAGAAAATACCAAAAAATGACAAAGATCGTTGCTGTCCGAAAAAAAGAAAAAAAAAATTAAAAACTACTGGGAGGGCCCTCGAGGTACTTGGAATATATCGGGGATGGATTAATGATAAATATCCCTGAAAGATACTGGGGACAAAAATAAGAGAACAGGTCAGTGTCAACACCTTTTTTTCCCTGCTTTCAACCCTGTCCAGTAAAGAGCAAAAATATGCCGGAACAAAGGAAGTTTTCGAAAGAAACTGGAGAATAACCCGGCAAAGCAAGTAACCCCAAAGCTGGATGAATGAGGGGTCGCAGGTGTAACCAAACAGTTAAATGTATCAAGAAAAAACTTACCAAAGGGGGGTGGTTGGGGTAGAAAACCCTGAATCTTCATAGGAATATCAGTTTTGTGAAACTTGTTTTCCCTTTCCCCTTAAAATTTTCTTTTTGCTTCCTGTCTTCTGCTTTAAATTCCCACTTCATGCTTTCTAGGTTCCTGTCCATGATTCTACAATTCCCGGTTAAAATACTTCGGGGTGGTTCCAAGGCGGGGTTTCCCACTTACTTTAATTTTGTTGCCCTCCCTTTCCCTCAATTTCTTTTTTCTCCCTCGACGATTCCTTTCGGCTCTCCAAATTGTTTGTTCCATTTCGCCAATCCGCCCCCCGTCAACCCCCCCTCCCCCCTCCTCCCGGCCCAACAGGAAAGTCGCAAATTTTACCAGGCACTTTTCCATTTCATTGAGAGGGGGGGCGTGTGAACAAGGGGGCTTCACTCGCGAAAGTAAAACGACTCTTGTTTTGAAGACACCCGTACGCTAAGTTTTCCCTCTTGTTGCAAGATCACCCGTAAAATTTAATTTTCCTACCAAGAGACAGAGACCTCTCCGCTATCTAACTATTAAATGATAACATCTTTAAAAGGGGAAAAAGGGTATTGTTAAACAGAAAGTGTGTTCGTGATATATAAAGAATGGTCAAGCTTAAGTACACATGCATTTACTGTATCAAGAGTTACAGGTTGACTGATCAGCAGGATACTTTTCCAAACTGGGGTTCTTATTTTTTATAAGTATGAGCGAAAATCAATAGGGAAAATTACGAAATTTGTGGTAATTGCGATAAAAATAATATAATTAACAATAACCAAAACCCCAAACCCCCCCAACGACAACCAGCATGGTTTTGGGGACGGGAAAACCTGTGTATAAATCTATGGGTTCAGACAGGGGACAGCAGTAGACAAGAGGGGAGGGGGAGAACTGCGTTTTTTTGGACTGTAAAAAGACTTGCACAGTTTAACAAAAAGATTTAAAGCAAAGTGGGGGACAGGGGAGGGATAAAGGGAAAAACCTGATTGGATCAATGGGGGAAGCACAGCGGGCGTGGGGAAATGACGAGGTGTCAGAGTGGGGCCCCGTGACGAGCGGGGCTACCCAGGGGTCAGCCCAGGACCCGGGGTGTTTCTAG
>NW_026504166.1:0-14061 GCF_026875155.1 Cherax quadricarinatus
GGCCCGGTCTTTGCTTGTAAATTTTTCAGTGTACATACTCGTACATATTGTACACAAACTGTACATAATGTACAACATATACTAAGCCAGCAAAAAACCAAAATACCTTTCATCCGGGGACTGCTTGCAGAGGCAAAGGCAATTTCGGGGCTTATGAGCCCCCACAAAAAGGATCACTTGGACAACGAAATATGGATCCCAGTTAAAACCCTATACAATGTGACAGAGTGAACAGCAAAAGGGGGGGTTGGCCTTACCCAATCACTTTTTTTGCACAAAAACTGCTTAATCCTAAAAGATGTAGGGGAATTTTTTAGCAAAAAGGGTCGAGAACCAAAAACCCTAGTCATTGGGTATCTACGCCTCCGTCCCACATCCCAGAAATTTCCGGGAAACAGCTTTTAAAAATTGCCCCATTCGGAAAACCCAGCCCTGCACCCAACATCTTGCTCCTGGGGTTTTTAAACTTAAGGCCTAAAATGGGGGAATATACAAATAATTTTGTTGCAGAAATAACACCGGGAGGCAGCTCTATGAAACTCACACCACACAGCTTTAAAATCTCTGCAAAAATTTTAAATTTAAACCAGCAAATAATAACCCACAGACGGAGAATACACTAGACCTCACTTCACTAACAATGATGACTGAAAGAAATTCACCATATAAAAAACAATATACCCTCAAACATAATTGAGGTTCAGACAGTATGCGGGGACCCCCCAGCCGCATAATGAGACTATCACGGGGGAGCATTCACCAAATTAAACTTCAATAAAAAAAACATAAAGGGGGCCCAAGAAACCAATTTCCAAACCCCGATATAAGCGGAAAATACAACAACACAGACCCCAACTTACCTAAACAGTTTAACTCGGGGCACTGATTTTGCACAAGGCTTATTCCGTAAAAAAAAGGGGAGGAGTAGATTAAAAGAAAGAGACAGGCGCCCCCCTTTTTACAGGCGACGGAAAAGAATAACAGAGTGGCAAAAAAGGTCAAATATCTAAATGCTAGGGAGACACTGGCAGAGAAAACAAGCTGAACTTAAGCAAAAGTCCTTTGGATCGGGAAACGGGGAAGAACAAAACCATAAATGAAACAAAAGAAACCCAAATATTTCTTCTCCATGCCAAATAAAAATCGAGAACAACGTCCAGTAGGGCCCCCCTATTTAAACAATGGCCTACACAGAAGACAGCAGGAAATGAGTGGCTACTCAAGTCCCAGAGACTCATTTTTAGCAACCCGCAAACCAACGGGAAAAACAAAGATCAAAAAATTTTTTATGAGAGAGCCACAAAATTTGATTTAAAGCAAACCCATCCGAGTTATCCCGACGCCAAAAAAAATTCGAACAGGCGATAAATGACATGCCCATGCCTCGGCCCCAGGGGCCCAACTCAGGAACCTGTGTTCATCAAGACGCAAGAAGCCCCCTATCACGACCTTTTCCCCTCCTATGGGGAGGGGGCAAGGACACGGGGTTTTGTCCCCCATTACTAAAAACAAAAGACAGCCCCCCTCCCCAAAGGGGGCAGTAAAGCAACAGCAAAGAATACAGACCAAAAGCACAACACCAAAATCATAAAAATCTTTGAAAGGGTCCAAAAGCAAGATCACCACCCACTAGAAACCCCATTTTACCAAACCCCGGGCAACATGGGTTTAGAAAAGGCGCCCGTCTGTCTCAACTATTGGATACTACCAAGGGCCTAAATCACTAGAAGACAAAAAAAATGCAGATGTTTAAAATATACAGACTTTGCAAAAGCCTTCGCAAGGTGACCATGGCGTAAAGCCACAAAATGCTGCTAAAGGAATAACAGGAAAAGTCGGTCGATGGGTCAAATTTCCTCACTAACAAAACAGAGATAGTCGTCAACAGAGTAAAGTCCGGGCAGCCGGTGAAAAACCGTTCCACAAGGAAAAGTACTCGCTCCCATCTTTTTCCTCATCCCCCATATCCGACATAGACAAGGGTGTCAGCCCCAGCACCGTTCTTTCCTTGGAGACAGAAATCTGCATGACGTGCCCCTTTCCCTTGCAGACACTGCAAGGTCCCGGGGGAATCAACCAAATCTTTCAGTGGCTGCAGAAACAATATGAATTTTTAACATGAGAAAATTTTTAATTACTCAATATGGTAAACATGAGGAAATAAATCTTTACAGATACAAAAAAAAATTCTGGGCCCCAAATAGGCAAAACACAACGTCAAAGACCGGGGTGATCATGCGAGGGTCTCACCTTTAAAGGCCAAACATTGTATCATCGCATCTGCAAAAAAATGACAGGGTGGATAAAGAACCTTCAAAACGGAACCCAAGCCCTGTACACCTTCAGGTCCTTGTTCATCGGCTGGAATTTTGCTGCACTTTAACGCCCCTTTAAAGGCGGTGAAATTGCCGCCCTAAAAAGTACGAGAACTTTCACGGCGCCAAAAGGGAGAAAAACACCTCAATTACGGGGACCGCTTGGGCCCCAAAACCGTTTCCCGGAACGCAGGCGGGAGAGATACATGATTAAAAACACCGGGGAAAATCCTAAAGGGACTAGTACCGAACTTCACACAAAATCCCCCCTACAAAAGCAAAAGACTTAGACATCACCACCCCCAAAAAAAGCAGGGTTCACTAGCTTTTTTTAAGAGCCCCATACAAAAAGGGCAGGGGCCCGAGACTGTTCAACTGCCCCCGCACACAAAAGGGGGATTACCAACAGCCCCCTGCAGCCCTTCAAGCTGGCACGGACAATACCTAAAGTCAGTTCCTGATCAGCCGGGCTGGGCTCGTACTTGGTTTGCGTGCAGCCAGCAGCAACGCCGGTTGATCAGGCCTGACCACCGGGAGGCCGGTCACAGCCCGGGCCGGGGGGGCTTTGACCCCCGAAACTCTCCCAGGTAAACTCCAGAAAACATACTGTACTTTACACTGACAAAGTATCTACATTCTCTATGTACATATACTGAACATAACGCTTTTCTTGGTCCTTACTTTGCTATAACAATCCGCTGACTCTTTTACAACAGGTGCACGGGCCAAAAGACAACCCTGTGTTCGTAATATAAAATTCGGTTTTATCCATCTCCCAAAAATTTTTCATAACATTATTTTTAAACGGGTTGAATTTCAGTAGCAATTACCTACCCATCAGTCTGCCATTTAGTATAGTTTTTCCCTTGCTCACTGTTTTTGTTTACTTTAAATTTTACAAATGCAAAAGAATAAATACATCTTACTCTACTCCTTTAGTATCTACCCCATAACAAAAAGAGAAACCCTCCCCCCATCTTTCCCTTTGTAAAAAAAAAACTTTGTACTTTTTTCACATCTGACACCTCCAACAATCTTTTTTTTGCCTCCTTTCCATAAGTTATTCTTTATCCTTAAATATAAATTCCCAGTTAATCATATTTCTCAATTTTTGTCCCAGTTTTTGTGAGTTAAAAAATTAGATGCCTTTTTTTGCAGCTGGGAAAATGCAATCAACAATAAGTTTCTCAAAATTTAATTTCTCATTTTTACAAAAATAAAAAATGTAATAATTTTTACTGTTTTTGACGAAATGTCAAAGCATTAATACCACTTGTTTTTAATTTGAAGCGTAACTCCTTTCTTAATTTTAAATTTTTAAAAAAAGGGGAATAACCCCTGGTTAAATCCTTAGTACAAATTTTAAAATTTTTTTTCGTTAGAATGGCCAAGATAGACAAGTTTTCAGCAAGCTGCATTTTAACTAATATTTTTTTTATTTATTTATTTATTTATTTGTTTTTTTGGAAGATACATAGTTGTACAAAGAAATAAGTGACGGGGGAACAGCCAAAATCCCTTTTGCAGAGCTTTATGGACACTTAAAATTAACTTAAGATAACTAAGCAAGAGTATTCAGGGGTAAAAATTACATAAACAAATTTACAACATGAAGTACAAAAGATTTTTCATATAAAAAAGCATTAAATTTTGACAATTTGTAGCAAAAAATGAACAATAAAAATCAAATCAATCGAGTAAAATCAATGATTGTAGTGCAAAACATTGGGGAAATTATTCGGTGTAAACGTTCCACAGGCAATACGCCGTACAAGACCCATCAGCCTTTTTAGGAAGGGGCTGATTGGGGGCCCCTTTAAAAACTCACCCCAAAACACAACACACCCCCGGTTGGAAAAGGTGGTTGGAGGTACTTCTTAATTGTAGACAAAACCCCTTCAGGGAAAGAAGTAGGTCTTTTACTGTTATACCAATATTAGGATTTTGAGGCAACTGAAATGATAATAATTAAACCCAAAACCCTTTAAAGTAGGTGTAAATAGGTCGAAATGTAGCAAACATAGTTATGTTACCGGGAGAACTGGCAGCCCAAGTTCGAATCGGGGGCAGGGGTTTTGAGACCGCCGGCTTTTTTTCTAAGTTTTAGAAACCGCCAACAGAAAGTCCGGGAAACAAGGCTGCCCCCACGTGTCTTCACAAACTAACCGGGGGAAATCTGATGGGGCACCTCGGGGTACCGAGATGTCCTCCTCCCTGGGGCCCAACAGTAAGACAAGACCCCCCCTTTTTTCCGGGGGATCTGGCCATTTCTCGGGGGGAATTCCGAGTCAGTGACTGTGGGGCCTTTGTGCAGCCGACAGTTCATGACCATCAAACCGGGCGTCTCTGTCAGCCTAAAGCTAGTGTCACTCTCAAGTTATCTAGGGAACACCCCCCTTTGGAAACGGGAAATTTTCTGGGGTCAGGCAGGTCACAAATCGACTAATATTGCAGGAAAAGCTCCCGGGGTTTGCATGGGTTTTTCAGGGAAGTCCACGGGGACTAAAGCTTTAGGGAGGTTTAAGACCGGGGAAAAAATTTCCCCAACACCAATAAGTTAGTCCTTCATACATGCATGCGGCAAGATTTCTTGCAACAAAAATCATTTATAAAAAATCGTACTATAAGCCATTTGTGGGGCTGAGGTCCGACCTCGGGGCTCGGTGTCAACAAGCTTGCCAGGAGACAACTCACATGGAGGCAGCCAGCAAATTTTCACAAGGGGCCTTTGAACCGTGATGTGGAATAGCTAGGTTAAAATTAACTAAGGCACAGTTTGGGAAACCTTTTTAAACAGAGTTGGGTTTAAGTTAACACAGAGCGGGCCAAGCGCAAAACACAAAGTTGTTATTTGCATTAATTTTACAGCACGCCTGGTAGGCTAGAGAAGCTTGTGAATTTAATTATTTACAGTGATTACAATAAACCAGGTAGGAACTTGTGTGTTAATTACTTACAGTGGTTTTGCAAGGTAGCCACAGTTGGGCTAGGCTTGTGCAATATTTACAACAGTTATATAGCTAGGACAGATTTAACCATTATATTTACAGGGAGTCCAAAAGCCGGTTTAGGCAAGCTCACTAATTAGGAAGGATTACCTTTCCAACCATCTAGCTAGACGAGTAAGCTGGGACATTGGCCAAGCTTTTTGCACACTTTAATTATTTACTATTCACAAGTTGAATTTTTAAAATTTATTTGTGCTAACCAATGATTTTAATTTGTATAATGATTTTTTTTGGTGTTTTTTTAGTCTTTGCCTCATTTTAATGGGGGTTTTGTACTTGACAGAACCTGTAATTTTTTATGACATTGTACAGGAAATTGGGATATAAAGAAACACGTCTTTTTGAGTCAGAGTAATCAATATAATAAAGGAAATTTTTAAGCGTTGAGGACCTTGAAACCGTTCATTTTTTGCCAACACCGTTCGGCTGGGGGGTGGGCTGAAAAAAATAAAATTTAGTTCACTCCAAATTAAATCCGACAAGGGCAGATGAGAATCCAAAAAGGGTCGGGTTTCAGTTTCAGAAAAATTAAAACGATCATCCCGGGGGGGCATACAAAGGGCATCTAAACAGAACGCGCAACAGGTAAAGGGCACTAGCCAATCAGTGAAGTAGACGCGAGTTTTTGCAAGACTGCTTGAAGCTTTGGGGGAAAAAAAGGGAAGCCAAACAACGAGCATTCTCAGCAATAAAACTACAGGCTTTTGGAGGAGGTGAATCCCAGGATAGTTTTTGGGAAAGCTCGGGAAAAATTTCACAAAGGGGAGATGTAGATGTCACCAGGGGATAAACGTACAAAGACGTTAACCATTAAAGGGCTAGAAGCCAAGGGGGTGATTAATACCGGGGGACCCCGACAGCCACACGCTTGTTAATATGTTGCCCCGTTTGCCCCAGGAATTTACCAACGTTTAGGGAAACCCAAAAGTACTTTGTTTTTGGGATCAGTTTAAAGCCCCAAATAGATGAAAAACGATCTGGCAGATTGGTCAAATTGCAGCTTTTTTTTTGCGATCACAGCTCGAAGGTAAGGCCCAGTTTGGTCCGGCACTACAAATTACTGAAAACAATTTACCAACATGCCAAAAAAGACCAGTTAAAGGACATTTTGCAACACTGAAAGAAAAGGGTGGCAACTTTACTTTTTGGGATCTAGAGGATTGCCACATGACCGCAAACCCAAAATTCCTTTTGAAATATGAGCTTGCAAATATTTCCAGAGATTTAAAAAAAAGAGGATAACAAGGGGTCTTTAGTCAGGGTTTCAAAAAAACTCTAGCACTATAGAAACACGAGTCCCAAAGAAATACGGCGAACAGTTCACATACAACAAATTGTTGGGGTTTTGGGAGACTCGTTTCTCATTTAGCTAGGTGGGGGAGAAGAGTCCCAGCACACCACATAAAAACACAACATCACTCAACGATTTCAAGAGATCATCTAAAGCTCAACGAGTAATGTTTTAAGTTACTATGGGAAAGAAGTGCCCAAGGGAAGAACCTCTAACAGAAAACCCCAACACTCCCAAAAATATGCAGTTCTGCAAGGCGAAAACAACAGCATATTGCTCTGAGTAAAACAACATTTCATAGGCAACAGAGACAAAAAGGGTGAGACCTGCCAAAGTGTTGGGGAAAACTTTGCCAGAGACTGTACACCCGCCCAGTGAGTGCCCAGTCTGTTGCAAGGGGAAAACACCATCTGCACTATGTCCCAATAATTAAGGAAACCCCCGGCTATAGGGGTATCTCAAGGGGAAAAAAAAAAAGTGAGTCGAGCCTAAAGGTAGCCAGCATGATTAAAGGAAAGAAGTCCCCCTAATCCGATGAAAACACGGGGGTGCGCCCTACCACAGGCATGGCAAAGGTTGTGAATGGGGACAGGTCCGAAACAACCCCATTTTCTTTGAAAACCCGGGGCGCAAGTATCCTTTATAACAAGAACTTGGGGCAAAAAATTTAAAATTAAGACCACCAGGGAAAAATTTGTAAAGATTTGGGGGGGGCATAATCAGGCCCCACCCAAAACTTATGACGTGGTGGGTGCACATCAAAAAAAAGGGGGACATCGCAAAACATTCAGCCTTAGTGGAAAAACGTTACCCACGGCAATTTCAGCGAAGGTCTTGTCGCAGCCAACGATTGAAAGACCTTGGGATGAAGCTGGCAGCTAGGAATTACCCCTGACACAGTCAAAAAGAGGTTCCTGGGGGGACCAATCAAAAAAGAGACTTTCCCCGCTACATGAAAGGAGGGTTTTAGGGGAAAGGGAAATTGGTTTTACAGATCCCCAGTCGGATACATCATAGGCGCAGGATTCCCCAAATTTCCCCGCCAGCCAGAGAGGGAAAAGGTTCCCCTGAACTGGGGAGTTGATAAAAGAATTTCCGCAAACATGAACCGCCAGGAAGCTGAACCAGGGAGGGGTGACAAAAAAAACTCGGCCACCTTGGGGAAAACACTTTTTACGGGGGAGTAAAGAGGGGATAGATTGCCATTAAATCCGGAAACCCTTTTATCAGTGGGAGGAAAGGGAAACCCGGGGATGTGGGGCCCCTGGGGGGGAAAGAGAGCCCCTCATTCAAGCTAGACATAGAAAAAAGTTAAAGTTAAAAGGAAAGGGGGCTAAGAGCACCCGGAACCAACAAGTTTACCCCCAGAGGGCCCACCCGGGGGAAAAGGGTGGTTGAAGTTAGACCGAAGTCTGCTCGACGAGAGTGGCTGGATGGGACTCGTGTCCAGGCCCCATGGGGGCTTTCAGAAGGGAACTTGAGTAACTTTGTGCCTAACCCTTTGCCGGGGGGAGGATGTGGAAATTTTTTTGGTCCCCCAAAAGTTCCGAGGCAGGACGCCATACAAAGCCCACACCGTTTATGGGAAGCGAGTTTGGGGGGCCCTTAACCCCACTCAAAAAAACACACAACACCCGGGTTTTGGGGAAGGTGGTTTAAGGTACTTCTTTAAATAAGATTTACCCTTCAGGGGAAAAATTGGGAGTTAAAAACCCGTTAGTATAAAATAATAGGAAATTTAGCAACGTAGATATAATAAGAGACCTAAGACCAACGAGAAAAATAGGTTATTTAGCCCGGGAGAACTGGCAGCCCAAGTTCGAATGCGGGGGACGGGGTTTTGAACCCCCCTGCTTTCTTCTAAGACTAAACACCACGGGAAAACAAGGCCAGATCAGCAGGTGGTCCCCCATGTGTCTTTACAACTAGACCCAGGAAAAACGGCGAAGGCACCCGACACCGTAGATGCCCTCCCCAGGCCCAACATAAGACAAACCTCCCTTTTTCTCGGATTTTGGCCAGTTTTCCGGGAAATTCCGATCTTTTGCTGTGGGGCTTTGTGCAGCTGGGATTTCAGACCAGTATTAACCCCCTTTTTCTTGTCAGCCTAGAAGCTAGTGTCCCTCGCTAGTTAGTCTAGAGGATACACACCCCCTTGGAAACAGGAATTTCTGGTGCAGGCGGTCACTAAACGATGAATATTTCAGGAATTAAGGCTCCCGGTTTCACTGGTTCTGAGGGGGAAATCCACAGGACAAAGCTTAGGGAGGTTGAAACCGGGACAAAAATTTTCCAACCCAAGTAAGTTATCCTTCAACATGCATGCGACAAGATTCTTGCAACCTTAGTCATTATGAAAAAAATGTCCTATAAGCCACTTGTGAGGGGGGTTCCGACCTCAGGGGTCCGTGTCAAAAGGTTGCCAAGGTAGGCAACCACATGGGGGCAGTCCAAAGACAAATTTTACAAAAGGGCAAAGGGCATTAATAGTTTCTGTGCATTCAAGAGAAGGAATTAAACTAGGTAATTAATTAAAAAAAAAACTAGTTTGATAGGTCCCAGGTTATACATTTTTCGTTTTATTTAGTTGTGGTTGATAAGTGGTTTTTAAGAAAATCTTTTAACTGAAAAACAACGTATTTCTTTTCTATTTACAGATTTTGGGCCTTTTTAGCGAAAAGAGTTTTTTTCAGTGTGAGAAAGGGCCCGGGAAACATCAAAAAGGATCTGTGCCTTGTGTTTTGGTTTATGTGTACTGTTGAGGTGGAGGAGAATTTTAGGGGGAGGTTTTATAAAAAGTTTTAGGGTCATGTATTAGTAGTACAAAAAAGATGGATGTCTTGTACAGTGGAAGTTTAAGTTTTAATATTGGGGGAGTATGCTGCCTGGGGTGGAATTTGTTATCATCCGACTGCAGCCTTTTTTTGGGTAATTAATGGTCTGAGAATTTATTTTTGTTTTAGGGCCCCAACACAAATTCCAAGGTGAATAGGGTAAATGATGAGTGAAAAAGGGGCCCGAGGGCTGACTGTGGAACAAGTACGTTCTTTGATAGTTGCCTACGGTCTTTTGGGTATTTTTTTGGAAATTTGTTTTCAATTTTTTTTGAAATTTTGAGTCTATTATCAAAGGGGATTTAGGGAATTTTCCCTCTTGCTTTTTGATGGTGACCGTTATCTATGTTTAAAAAGAAATCTGTATTTGTTCCAAAAATGAATGAGTAGGGTTTTTTTTAATAAATTTAAGTAATTTGTTAATTATCATCCCGGTAATATTTTCTGTAATTCGGGATTTCAATTTAAATATTTATATACAATACAAATACAAATACAAATTTTTATTTCCTTGCAAGATTACATTTAGATTTGAATAACAAAATGATTGCAGTGCAAAGAGAGCCATTTTTATGCCAAAAATTTTGGCAACTAAATCTAATGGGTTACAACTAAATTAACAGTAGAGAAATTGATCATATTTTTTTTAAATTTTTACATCTGCTTTTATTTTAGTAACAGTAAGTTTACTTAAATTTCAATCTTGGATTCATTGGGACAATTTGAAAGTTTTTGTTTTTTTGCTATCAATGTAAAATTTAAAATTAATTAAGGTAATATAACTTTTGATTATTGAAAATATTTTTACAGTATGGGAATGTTACAATGATGTAAACAGATTGTTTTGGGGGGCATTTAACTACAATTAGTATTAAGATTGTAAACTTTGGTCATCTAGTTTTTAAAAATTTTAATTTAGGTAAATTTGGGGGAATTTTTTTTGAGTATTGATATTATTTAGGGGATAGGGGGGGCTTCTGAGAAAATCTTTTAAATTAAATTTTTAGACCGGTTTCTTATAATTTTTGGTAATGAATTCCAAATTTTTGGGGCCCTTTAAATTTTATAAAAGGTTTTTTAAAAACCCGTGTGAAGTGGACCGGGTACATCAAAAAAGGGTCTGTGTCTTGTGTTATGGTCGGTGTCCCGTTAAAGGTTGGTGAAATTTTAGTGGGGGGTTATTTTTGAGTGTAGTGTTCATATAGTATAGGAACAAGAATAAGTATGGATGTTCTTTCACGGGGACAGTTTTTGACTTCTGAATATTGGGAGTATGCTGCGGGGGTGGGGAATTTTTTATTCTCACTGCAGCCTTTTGATGAGTTTTAGTGGTGTTAGGTGATTTAAAATTTGTTTAACCCCGCACAAATTCCCCAAAGTGAGATAAGGTTGATGAGTGAATACAGTGCAAGGGGAAACTACGGAACATAGGGAAGTTCTTGATATAAGCCAAATGTCTTAGAAATTTTTTTTGGGAAAAATGTGTCTTAATTTTAGGGTACTGTTAAGGGGATTCCTGGAATTTTTCCCCGATCTTTGAGGGAACCGTTTAGCGTTATTTTAGGGGGAACATTTGTAGCCTTTTTCAAACTAATAAAAAATTTGTCAGTTTTTAGGGTAAGTTTATAGTCATCATCTAGCAGATGTTTTTTTTTGCAATTCAGCATTAAAAATGTTTTGGGCCCGTAGTCTGGGGTTTTTGGGGAGAGAAGACGTATGAGTGTCATCAGTAAAATAATATACAAAAAATCAATTTACAGAAAAGGGCCTAAAAACTGGGAAAACCCACCTGAAAACTCAGAACGCAAAGAGAAACCCTCACTTTTAAAACAAAACCCTTAGAAAACCGTACTCCCTACACACCCCACCGTCAGCTAACACATGAAAACCACCTAGTCTTGTATCATACACACATAAAAAAAACCCAGACCTCCCCGAAACGTGATTCCCCACAGTCACACTTTCACTCACCCAATTGACATAAACACTGAAAAACTAAAAAACAATTTCCTAATTAAAAAAAAAAGAAAGTTCAAAGTTGCCGGGGTACTCCAAAGTAGAGCTTCAAAAGAAACTGTATCGTACCCAAAACAAAACCATCACATTGCTAAATTACGAAAGTAATCAGTTACATAGCTTAATATCAAAAGCCCATAAACGTACCAATAAAGAGTAATGAATTAAATTTTTGTTGCCCAAAAACCCAGTCCCTGCTAGGGTTTGAATTGCCCCCTCTTTAATTTTGTATTTTTTAATATGTAAACCCCACGAACCTATAAAATTTTAAAACCCCCCATGTAAAATTTAAAAAGAAAACTTACTATTTATTGATTGAATTGATTTTGAGTTGTGATGCACTCGGAGTCAACTTTTGTGCACTCGGAGGGCAAATTTTTAGCCTCGGGAGGTCAACTTCGGACAAGATTTAGCGTCATCGGGAAAATCCCCTTTAAGATTTTTACTTTTTTTAATCCTTTTTAAATGTCTTCACAACAAATTGGGTTCCTTCCAGTTTAGTAAAAAGCAAATGATGCCCCCAAAAATTTAAAGAGAATTAGTTAGTTTAAAAACCTCAAAAAAGAACCATTTTTTTCCTGACACGGGGGTTTTATTATCAAGCAAAAACCACTGGGGCCTTTGTCATCTGACCGAGGTTCCAATGGCATAACCGTCCCACCTCTTGGAAATTTACTATTGTTAAGGGAATTTGAACACCAATGCATTAAACTTCACTCAGAACACCAGTACTGAATGAGTTTCGGTCACTGAACTTTGACCACTTAAAATATATAAGGTGTATACTTCCCTGTGGCTGTATAACAATTTTTTATATGATGGAGAAGGCTGCCAGGAAAGTCTTGCCCATATGAATTTATGAACATAAAATACTCCTGCAGCTGGGATGACACGAAGAACGCCTGTGATGTACACAGGAACATCTCATGCATCAGCAAGACGCTAAATTGGTATATCAGTAACGACGAAGGGGCCCTTTGGGAAGGTTCACTCATTGCACCATCGAACACAATGTTGGCAGTTATAAATTTCAACTTCATTAACCTATATCAAGCTAAAATTTAATATTCTACGAGACTCATGTGACAAAGCCATAAAATAAACCCTTCACCACCTCCGTTTGTCCTTCACCGATTACTATTTCTACTACTACTACCGTTACTGTTATATAACAGTAACAGGGGCTGAGTCTTGACCCCTGCAACCCCAACAGGTGAGTACGTTCACCTGTCCCATATATTTGCCTGTCTTCTTTCATACTTCCCCATATATTTGAAATGATCGATGATCAGGGCAGAAATCCTTAGACAAATGTGGGTTTCAGACTGAATGTTTTTCTGTCCAATTCCTTCACTTGTTTGTTTTTGGTCTAAATAAATAATCAAATGTACTGCCCAATTAAAATTTTAAGATTTTAAAATAAGCCGATATATAACACTTAGGGACAATATAAACCCCAAACGAGTTTAAAATAATATATTTTTTTTATATGTGCACTGAGAGTAACAGTGCATGTACACGTGGAGGTGGAGGGGTCTCAGGATATATACACTTAATCTTTATAAATGTTCATGGTGCCGACAAGTTCTTGAAAAAAAAATACAAACACTAGGAATTTATTTTTTGTAGCGTTATCGTTCTTGGATCTTGGCCACCACAAAGGGACAGTTTCCAACACTTAAACAGTCTTACCTATATTATACAGTCTTAGTGAAGGTTCAGGAGAGGATTCCCATATTCAACTACAGTATTCTAATGAACGTTCAGGTCACATTAAAATAAACTGGGTTTAAAGAAGACTTTAAAACCTCCAGAGGAAAAAAGTCTCACGGTTTTTTTAGCAGGTAACCCGATTTATTAATCCTTCTGGTGTTATTTATTCGAAGCAGCCAGTTTATTTGCAGGGGTTTTTGGCTGACCTTCTGATAAATGAAAAGTCTAGATATGATGTCAATTTTAGGGTAAATAATTTTGCATAATCAACTTATGAGAATAACAAGTCGATTACAAGTCAATTATGTTATGGGTCGATTAATTTTAATAAATTAACGAAAATTATTTAATAGATAAAATTTTATTTGACGTTTTCCTGTAAATATACAAGTGTAAGGAATGTGGAAAAAGACAAGAAGTTCCACCATAACATTTAACATAACAGCAACTCACGGGAACGTTTAAGAGAGGTGGTGTACCTGTTTGTGGAGGGGTCAGACTCAGACATAAGGTCCGGCAGGGACCTGGCCACACGCTCACCCTTCCCCAACCTCTCCCCCCACACTCGCACCTGCAACACCAAAATCGGAAAATAAAATTAAGAAGAGCCAAAAATCAATAATAATAATAATAATAATAATAATAATAATAATAATAATTTTTAATATATAATTATTATTATTTATTTTATTTTATTATTATTAATTATTATTATTAATTAGTTATTATTGATATAGATTTTATTATTAAAAAAATATTTTTAATTTTTATAAGGTAAAGTTGTGTAGTTTTAAAAAGTAGTATATATGTAGTGTGTGTAGTAGAAGGTGTAGAGTAAATAGTATTAGTTTAAAAGTAAGGGGGTTGTGGTTGATGGCAAATCC
>NW_026504173.1:0-15108 GCF_026875155.1 Cherax quadricarinatus
TGAAAAATTTTTAATGTGTTTTCTGTAACAAAATGCCATGGGTTGCAGGTCTAAAGTGAACATCAAAATGGTATACAATCCGAAGGTTTTAGGTAAACACAATGCAACAGTTAGACAACTTTTATTCCGAAAAGTTTCGCCTTTTTCAGAGGGTCTTCAGTCGAATACAGAAAGAAAAGGGAAGGAACATAAGATGTAAGACATTTTAATCATCCATCACCCCTTAAGTTGTAAATTTGAGGTTTTTCAGTCCCTCGGCCCCCGGGGAAATTGTTTTCATATTCAGGAAAATTTTCTGAAGACAAGAAAGGGGGGGAACTTAATACGTCGGAAGGAGAGTGCAGAGAATAGTATAGTTGAGAATGAAACCCCTGAGAGGTCATTCCTCTCAATCCCAATTCCCCCACTTAAAAGCTTGTTCAATGTGTTTTTTTTGACAAGATGGGCCCTTGTTTTTCAGTTCTACAAGATAACATAAAATGGTATCAAACCGACAGGTTGTTAGGGAAGACACATATGCAACAGTTAGACAAATTTTTTTCCGAAAAATTTTTTCGCCTATACAGAGGCTTCTTCAGTCAATACAAAGAAGGAAGGACAGTAAGATGTGAAGACAGTAAATCAGCCATCACCCCTTAAGTGTAAATTGAGGTTGTCAGTCCCTCGGCCTGGGAAAATTTGTTCATTCAGGGCTATCTGAAAAACAAAAGGGTGTGCGGAACTTAAAAACGTCGGAAGGAGAGGTGCAGAAGTAGTAGTTTGTAATGAGAAGTAGCCCCGAAGGTCTCCCCTCAGATTCCACCTTCCACTTTAAAAGCTTGTCCAATGTGTTTTCTACCCAAAATCCCTTGTTGCAGTGTTGACAAAATGAAAATAAAAGGTATACAATACCGCAGGGTTTTTAGGTAAGACACATAGCAACATTAGACAACTTTATTCCCAAAAATTTCGCCTATACAGTAGGCTTCTTTTAGTCGAATACAGAAAAGGAAGGAACGTAGAGATGTGAAGACCAGTAAACATCCTTCACCCTTGAAATCGTAAAATTGAGGTTGTCATCCCTCGGCCCGGAGAATTTTGTTTATATCAGGACTATCTAAAATCAAGGACATGCGGAGACTTAAATACTGTCGGAAGGAGAGGTGCAAATAGTAGTAGTAGAGTAAATGTGCCACTGAGAGGGCATGTCCCCCTCAGATCCAAAACTTCCACTTGAAAAGCTTTTCCAAAGTTTTTCTGTACCAATCCCTGTTTGCAGTGTCTGAAAAAATAACATCAAAATGTATACAATACCGACAGGGTTTTTAGGTAAGACACATATGCAACAGTTAGACAACTTTATTCCGAAAAGTTACGCCTATACAGAAGGCTTCTTCAGTCGAATTACATGAAAGAAGGAAGGTAACAGTAGAGATGTGAAACCATGTAATCAGTCCACACCCTTGAACGTGTAAATTTTGAAGGTTGTCAGGCCCTCGCCTGGAGAAGTTCATTCTATAGTCAGGAACATCTGAAGATAAGCAACAGTGGCGGAGACCCTTAATACTGTCGGAAGGAGAAGGTGGCAGAGAAGTAGTAGTAGATGAGAATGTAGCCGACCATGAGAGGTCATGTCCCTCTCAGATCCAACACTTGCTGAATTGAAAAGCTTGTTTTCAATGTGTTTTCTGTACCCAAGATCCATGTGTTGCAGTGTCTGACAAGATGAAACACCAAAATGGAATACAAAAATACCGACAGGTTTGTTAGGTAAAGACACAATATGCAACATTAGACAACTTTATTTCCGAACGTTTCGCCTATACAGTATGCTTTTCAACGAATTACAGAAAGAAGGAAGGAACATAAGAGATGTGAAGACGTGTAATCAGTCATCAACCCTTGAATCGTATAATTTGAGGTTGTCAGTTCCCTCTCGCCGGAGAAGTTCATCCATAGTCAGGAAGTGGGTTCGTATCTGAAGATCAAGCGACAGTGCAGAGACTTAAATATGTCGGAAGGAGATGCAGATAGTGAGTAGTAGTAGTGAGGAATGACCACTGAGAGCTCATGTCCCCTCTCAGATCCAACACTTCCTCATTGAAAAGCTTGTCCAATGTGTTTTCTGTAATAAATGCCCGTGTTGCAGGGCGACAAGATGAAAAATCAAAATGGTATACAATACGACAGGTTTTTTAGGTAAGACACAATGCCCCAGTTAGACAAATTTTTTTCCGAAAGTTTCGCCCAACAAGGCTTCTTTTAGTGAAACGAAAGAAGGAGGAAAGTAGAGATGTGAAGCGTGTAATCAGTCCCTCACCCTTTAAGGTAGAATTTGAGGGTTTCAGTCCCTCGGGCCCGAGAAGTTCAGTTCATAGCAGGGCTATCTGAAGATAAAGGGACAGTGCGGAACTTAAAAACTGTGGAAAAGAGGTGCGAAAAAGTAGTAGTAGTAGTGGAAAGTAGCCACTGAAGTCATGTCCTCTCGATTCAACTTTTCCACTGAAAATTGTCCCAAAGTGTTTTCTGTACCAAGATGCCATTTTTGCGTTCGACAAAATGAAAAATAAAGGGATACAATACCCACAGGTTGTTTTTGGTAAAACACATATGCAAAGTTAAAATTTTTTAAGTTTTTATACATACTTCTTCATCAAAATACAGAAAAAGGCCGGTCGAAAAGATGTAAGACGTGTAATACCCCACCCCTTAAGGGGTAAATTTAGGTTTCAAATTCGGTGGAAAGTTCAGTTCCAAGCGGCATTAAGTAAGCCAGTCGGGGGAATTAAAAAAAGGGAAGGAGAGGGGGCAGATAGCCCAAGTAGTTTTGTGAGTGTAGCCCTGAGAGGTCATGTCCCCTCTAGATCCAACACTTCCAAAATTAAAAGCTTGTCCCAATGTGTTTTTGTTACCAAGAATGCCATTGTTCAGTGTCGAAAGATAACATCAAAATGGTAAAATTTTAACCGACAGGTTGTTAGGTAAGAAAAATATGCAACAGTTAGACAACTTTATTCCGAAACGTTTTCGCCACACAGAGGGTTCTTCGTCGAAACAGAAAGAGGGGAAAGTAAGATGTGAAAACGATGTAACAGTCCACACCCTGAATCTAAATTTTAGGTTTTTCGTCCCTTTCAGCCCCCGGCCCGGAGAAGTTCAGTTCCATAGTCAGGAACTATCTTTAAAACAAGGGACGTGCGGGACTAAAAAAATGTCGGAAGGAGAGGTGCAGAATAGTAGTTGTTGTAGTGGATGTAGCCACTGAGAGGTCATGTCCCTTAGATTCCCACACTTCTCACTTGGGGAAAAACTTGTCAATGTGTTTTCTGTACCAAAAATGCCATGGGGTTGCCGTTTTCTGACAAGATAACATCAAAATTGGGATTTCAATACCCACAGGTTGTTAGGGTTTAAAAACCATTGCAAAGTTTAGTTGGTTTAATTGTTTTTTATGCCCCAATAACCCTTCCCGTGGGGGGAAATCAAAAGATTTTTCCGAGGTTTCCCCTAAATTTGGGGCCAGGGATGGGCCCCCAAAGTTTTGATAGCTGAGCAAGTTACAGAGGTAAAGAATTTTTTAATTTTTCAAAGGGAATTTCTCACAAATTTTCAAAGGTAATGAACTCACAATTTTCAAAGGTTTTTGCAAAAGTTTGAAACTTTATTCCCAAAAGTTTCGCCCTTTACAGTAGGCTTCTTCAGTCGATTTCGAAAAACGGAAAAGGAAAAAGTTTGAGATTGGGGAAGGGTGTTAAAACAGTCCATCACCTTGAAGTCGGTAGAATTTGAGGTTTTCAGTCCCTTTGGCCCGGAGAAGTTTGTTCCCAAATCAGGAACTATCTGAAGAATTTAAGCGGACAGTGCAGAGACTTAAATACTGTCGGGAAAGGGGAGGTGCAGGTTGTTGTAGTAGTAGTTAGAATGGAAGGGAGCCACTGAGAGGTCATGTCCCCCTCGGTCCCAAAAAAATTCTCACTTGAAAAAAATTGTCCAATGTGGTTTTTTTTTTAAAAAATGCCATGTGTTTCAGTGTTGACAAGATGGAAAATGAAATTTGGTTTTAATTTCCGGGCGGGTTTTTAGGTTTAAGGGGCACATAGCAACAGTTAGGGCAAATTTATTCCGAAAAGTTTCGCCCACCCCAAATAGGGTTTTTTCAGTCGATTTCAGAAAGAAGGCAGGAACCGTAGAGAGGGGAAAAAGTTTTTAATCAAATTTCCCTCACCCTTGAAATCGTTTGAATTTAAAGGGTTTTCATCCCCCGGCCGGGAAATTTAGTTCCTAGGGCGGGAAAATTTCTGAAGTTTTAAGGACAGTGCGGGGACTTAAAAAACTGTCGGAAGGAGAGGTGCAGAATAGTATTTGTAGTAGTGAGAATGTAGCCAATTTAAAAGGTCATGTCCCTCTCAGAAACCAACACTTCTCACTTTAAAAGCGGGGTTTAATGTGTTTTTTTGTACCAAAAATGCCAGGGGTTGCGTGTCTGACAAAATGAAAATCAAAATGGTATACAATACCGACAGGTTGTTAGGTAAAGGGCAATTGCAAAAGTTTGGACAACTTTATTCCGAAAAGTTTCGCCCATAACCCGTGGTTCTTCCCGTCGAATACGTAGGCATCCTTCATCGACTACAGAAAGAAGGAAGGAACAGTAGAGATGTTGAAACCAGGTAATCAGTCCATCCACCCTTGAAGTCGTAAGAAAATTGAGGTTGCCAAGTCTCGGCCTGGAGAAGTTCAGTTTCATAGTCAGAACTATCTGAAAATCATTGAATTGCGGAGTCGTAAATGCCTGTCGGAAGAGAGGTGCAGAATAGTAGTAGTAGTAGTGAGAATGTACCCACTGAGAGGTCATGTCCGCACTCAGATCTAACAACACTTCTTCTCACTTGAAAGCTTATCCAATGTGTTTTCTGTAACCAAGATGCCATGTGTTGCAAGTGTCTGACAAGATGAACATCAAAATGGTAAAGACAATACCGACAGGGTTGTTAGGTAAGACACATATGCAACATTAGACAACTTTATTCGAAACGATTTCGCCTACACAGTAGCGTCTTCCGTCGAATACAAAAAGAAGGCAGGAACATAGAGATGTGAAGAAGAATGTTTTTTAAACCGTCCATCACCCTTGAAGTCGTAAGAATTTAAGGTTGCCAGTCCCCTCGGCCTGGAGAATTCAGTTCCTTAGTCAGGAACTAGCTGAAGATCAGCGACATGCAGAGAACTTAAATCTGTCGGAAGGTAGAGTGCAGATAGTTTGTAGTAGTAGTGAGAATGTAGCCACGAGAGGTCATGTCCTCTCAGATCAAACCTTCTCACTTGAAAAGCTTGTCCAATGTGTTTTCTGTACCAAGATGCCATTGTTTGCAATGTCTAGAAGAATGAGACATCAAAATGGTATAACAATACCGACAGGTTGTTATGGTAAGACACAATGCAACAGTTAGACCAACTTTATTTCCGAAACGTTTCGCCTACACAGCATGCTTCTTCATCGAACACAGAAAGAAGCAGGAACAGTAGAGATGTGCAGACAATAATCAGTCCCATCACCCTGAAGTCGTAAAATTTGACGTTGTCAGTCCCCTCGGCCTGAGAAGTCAGTTCCATAGTCAGGAACTATCTGAGATCAAGGCGACAGTGCGAAGACTTAAATACTGTCGAAGGAGAGTGCAGAAATAGTTAGAAGTAATAGTGAGAATGTAGCCACTGAGAGGTCATGTCCCTCTCAGATTCACACTTTGAAAAGTTTGTCAATGTGTTTTCTGTACCAAGATGCCATGTTTTGCAGGTCTGACAAGATGAACCAAAATGGAACATCCCGACAGGTTGTTGGGGAAGACAATATGAAAACAGTTAGACAACTTTATTCCGAAAGTTTCGCCTAACGTAGGCTTCTTCAGTCGAATACAGAAAGAAGGCAGGAAGTAGAGATGTGAAGAGATGTAATCAGTCCATCACCCTTGAAGTCGTGAATTTAAGGTTGTCAGTCCTCGGCCTGGAGAAGTTCAGTTCCATATTTCAGGAACTATTGAAGATCAAGCGACAGTGCGGAGACTTAAATACTGTGGGAAGTAGAGGTGCAGAGTAGTAGTAGTAGTGTGAGATGTAGCCATTTGAGAGGTCATGTCCCTCTCAGATCCAACACTTCTCACTTGAAAAGCTTGTCCAATGTGTTTTCTGTACCAAGATGCCATGTGTTTGCAGTGTCTGAAAGATGAACATAAAAAGGTATCAAACCGACAGGTTTTTAGGGGAAGACACTTTGCAACAGTTAGACAAAATTTTCCCAAAAATTTGCCTACAATTGCTCTTCATCGAAAACAGAAAGAAAGGAACAGTGAGATGTGAAGAATGAATCAGTCCCTCACCCTTTAAATGTAGAATTTTGGGTTGCGTCCTCGGCCGGGGAATTTAGTTCCATAGTCGGACATTTAAGATAACACAGGGCGAGCTTAATACGTCGGAAGGAAGGTGCGAAAAGTATGTGTAGTGAGAATGTAGCCAGAGAGGTCTTTTTCCCCCCGATCCAACACTTTTCATTGAAAAGCTTGTTCAAAGTGTTTTCTGTCCAAGAGCCTTTTGCAGGCTGACAAGATGAACATAAAATGGATAAAAACCGACAGGGTTTTTAGGTAAAAACAATATGCAACGTTGACAACTTTTTTCCGAAAAGTTTGCCCAACGTGGGGTTTTTTCAGTCAATACAGAAAGAAGGAAAGGGAAAAGTAGGTGTGAAGACCATGTAAACAGTCCCTCACCCCTTGGGAAATCGTAGAAAATTTATGTTTTCAGTCCCTCGGGCCCGGGAAGTTCATTTTATAGTCAGGGGCTATTTTGGGAAAATTTAAATGACATTTCGGAGACTTTAAAAAATGTCGAAAATAGAGGTGCAGATTGTTTTTAGTAGTGTGAGAATTTTTAAGGGCCCCTGAGAGGTCCCTGTCCCCCTCAGATCCAACCTTCTCACTTGAAAAGCTTGTCCAATGTGTTTTCTGTCCCAAAAAATTTTTCCATGGTTTCAATGTCTGACAAGATAACATCAAAAGGTTTTTACAATACCGGGCAAGGGTTTTTAGGTAAGACACATAGCCAAACCCGTTAGACAACTTTATTCCCCAAATGGGTTTTTCCTTTCACAGCAGGCTTTTTCAGTCAACACCGAAAGAAAGGGGGAAAAAGTAGAGATGTAAAACGGGGTAATCAGTCCATCCACCCCTTTAAGTCTAAAAATTTTACGTTGTCAGTCCCTCGGCCTGGAGAAGTTCAGTTCCATAGTCAGGAACTACTGAAGATCAAGCGACAGTGCGGAGACTTAAATACTTTGGAAGGGGAGGTGCAAATAGTAGTAGTATAGTAGAAGAGCCAGAGACGTCATGTCCCTCTCAATTCAACACTTCTCATTTAAAAGCTTTCCAATGTGTTTCTGTACCAAGATGCCAAAAGTTTTCAGGTCTGACAAGAAACACAAAAAGGGAACAATACCGACGGTTTTAGGGAAGACACAATGTAACATTTTTGACAACTTTATTCCGACACGTTTCGCCTATACCCTAGGGTTCTTCAGTCGAATACAGAAAAGAAGGGCCGGGAAAAGTAGAGATTGAAACATGTAACATTCCCCTCACCCTTGAACGTAGAATTTTTAGGTTGCAGTCCCTCGGCCTGGGGAATTCATTCCCTAGTCAGGAACTATCGAAATCAACGACAGTGCGGGGACTTAAATACTGTTGGGAAAGAGGGGCAGAGTAGCAAGTAGTAGTGAGAATGTAGCCACTGAGAGGTCATGTCTCTCTCAGATCCAACACTTTTCACTTGAAAAGCTTGTCCCCAAATTTTTTTCTGTACCAAGATGCCATGTGTTGCAGTGTCTGACAAGATAACATCAAAAAAGGGATACAAACCGACAGGGTTTTAGGTAAAACCATATCAACAGTTAGACAACTTTATTTCCCAAACGTTTCGCCTACACAGCAGGTTCTTCAGTCGAACACAGAAAAAAGGCAGGGAAAATAAGATGTGAAGACGATTAATCAGCCTCACCCTTAAGCGTAGAATTGAGGGTTTTCAGTCCCGGCCTGGGGAAGTTCGTTCCCTAGTCAGAACTATCTGAAATCAAGAGACCCTGCGGAGACTTTAAAAAAATGTCGGAAGGGGAGGGCAGAAAAGTAGTAGTAGTAGTGGAATGTAGCCCTGAAGGTCATGCCCTCCAGATTCAACCTTCCACTTGAAAAGTTTGTCCAAGTGTTTTTTGTACCAAGATGCCATGTGTTGCAGTGTCTGACAAGATGAACATCAAAATGGTATACAATACCGAAGTTGATAGGGAAAACATAGCAAAAATTTTAAAAACTTTTTTCCGAAAAATTTCGCCTTGCAGAGGGTTCTTCAGCGAATACAGAAAGAAGGGGAAAGGAACATAAGAGTGAAGACGATGTAAAAGTCCATCACCCTTGAAGTTGTAGAATTTTAGGTTGTCGTCCCTCGCCTGGAGAAGTTTAGTTCTATAGTCAGAACTATCTGAAGATCAACCCAAAATGCGGAGACTAGATACTGTCGAAAGGAGAGGTGCAGAGAAGTAGTAGTAAATAGAATGTAGCCACTAGAGGTCATGTCCCTCTCAGTCCAAAAATTCTCACTTAAAAGCTTTCCAAAGTTTTTCTGTACCCAAAATGCCATGTGTTGCAGTGTCTGCAAGATGAAAAAAATCAAATGGTATACAAACCGACAGGTTTTAGGGAAGACACAATGCAACAGTTTGACAACTTTTTTCCGAAAAGTTTCGCCCACCACGGCTTTTTCAGTCGAACACAGAAAAAAAGGCAGGAACATAAAAATGTGAAGACGATGTAATCACCTCACATTGAAAATCGAAGAAATTTTTGGGTTTTCATCCCCGGCCTGGAGAAGTTCAGTTCCATAGTCAGGAAATATCTGAAGATAAGCGACAGTCGGAGACTTTAAAAACTGTCGGGAAAGGGGAGGGGCAAATAGTAGTATAAGGTGAGAATGTAGCCACGAACGTCGTCCCTCTCAGATTTAACATTCTCACTTGAAAACTTTTCCAATGTGTTTTTTTTGACCAAGAGCCATATGTTCATTCTGACAAGAGAACATCAAAAGGTAACAATACCGACAGGTTGTTAGGTAAGACACATATCAACAGTTAGACAACTTTTTTTCCGACACGTCTCGCCTATCAGTAGGGTTCTTCAGTCGAATACAGAAAAAGGCCGGAACAGTAGAGATGTGAAGACGATGTAATCGTCCATCACCCTTGAAGTCTAGAATTTTGAGGTTGTCAGTCCCCCGGCCTGGAGAAGTTCATTTTCCATAGTCAGAACTATCTGAAGATCAAACGACAGTCGGAGACTTTAAATTTCTGTTGGGAAGGGGAGGGGCGATAGCATTAGATAGTGAGAATGTAGCCATGAAGGGGCATGTCCCCCTCAGATCCAACACTTCTCACTTAAAAGCTTTTCCAATTGTTTTCTGTACCAAGATGCCCCGTGTTTCAGTGTCGACAAGATGAACCAAAATGTAACAATACCGACAGGTTGTTAGGTAAGACACATAGCAACAGTTAGACAACTTTATTCCGAAAAGTTTCGCCAAACATAGGCCCTTTTTCAGTCGAATACAAAAGAAGGGAAAGGGAAAAAGAGATGTGAAAAGATGTAAACAGCCCCTCACCCTTGAATTGTAGAATTGAGGGTTTTCAGTCCCCCCGGGGTGGAGAAGTTTTAGTTCTATAGTCAGGGGAAATACTGAAGATCAAACAACAGGGGGAGACTTAGATACTGTCGGAAGGAAAAGGGGCAGAGAAGTAGTAGTAGTAGTGAGAATGTAGCCACGAAGGTCATGTCCCTTCAGATCCAACACTTCTCACTTTAAAACTTGTCCAATGTGTTTTTCTTACCAAATCCCTGTGTTGCAGTTCTGACAAGAAGAACATCAAAATGGTTAAAAATACCGACAGGTTGTTAGGTAAGACACATATCAAAAGTTAAAAACTTTTTTCCGAAAAAGTTTTTCGCCTACACAGTAGCCTCTTCATCGAATACAGAAAGAAAGGGAGGGAAAAGTAAAGTTGTGAAGACGATTAATCATCCACACCCTTGAAGTCGAGAATTTTAGGTTGTCATCTCTCGGCCCGGAAATTTATTCCATATCAGGGAAATACTGAAGATCAAGCGACGTGCAAACTTTAAAAACTGTCGGGAAAGGGGAGGGGCAGAATAGATATAGAAATGAGAAGTAGCCACAAGGCAGTCCCTCTCAGATCCAAAATTCTCACTTTAAAAGCTTTTCAATGTGTTTTTTGTACCAAGATGCCATTGTTTTTAGTGTCTGACAAGATGAACATCAAAATGGATACAAACCGACAGGGTTTTTAGGGAAGCACAACAACAGTTAGCCCAAATTTATTCCGAAAAGTTTCGCCTATACAGAGGGTTCTTTTTAGTCGAATAAGAAAGAAGGAAGGAACAGTAGAGTGTGAAGACCCCTGTAATCACCATCCCCCCTTGAAGCGAGAAATTGAGGTTGCAGTCCCCCCGGCCTGGGGGAAGTTCAGTTTCATATCGGAACTACTGAAAATCAGGTGGGCGTGCGGAGACTTAAATACTGTCGAAGGGAGTGAGAATATAGATAGTATGAGAATGTACCACTGAGAGGTCATGTCCCCCCTCAGATCCCAAAACTTCCACTTTAAAAGCTTTCCCAAAGTTTTTCTGTACCCAAAATCCATTGTTGCAGTGTCTGACAAGATGAACATCAAAATGGGAAAACAAAACCGACAGGTTTTTTAGGTAAGACCATAGCAAAAAGTTTGACAACTTATTCCGAAACGTTTTTGCCTTAAAAGTAGGGTTCTTTATCGAATACAGAAAAAAGGGCCCGGGAAAATAGAGATGTGAAGACGATTAATCATCCATCACCCTTTAAGTCGTAAATTTGAGGTTGCAGTCCCTCGCCGGAGAAGTTCATTTTATATTTTGGAAATATCTGAAATCAAGCACAGCGGAGACTTAAATACGTCGAAGGGGAAAAGGTGTGAGTAGTAGTAGTAGAGGGGAAATGTAGCCACGAAGGTCATGTCCTCTCAGATCCAACACTTCTCACTTGAAAAGCTTGCCCAAAGGTTTTTTTGTACCAAGATCCATGGTTTGCAATGTCTGACAAATGAACACAAAAAAGGGATACAAACCGACAGGTTGTTTTGGTAAGACACATATGCAACGTTAACAACTTTTTTTCCGACACGTTTCGCCTATACAGTAGGCTTCTTCATCGAATACAGAAAGAAGGCGGGAAAAGTAAAAATGTGAAACAGTAATCAGTCCTCACCCTGAAAATCGTAAATTTGAGGTTGTCAGTCCCCCGGCCTGGGGAAGTTCACTTTCCCTAGTCAGGAACATCTGAAGATCAGCGCAGTGCGGAGACTTTAAAAACTGTCGGGAAGGGGAGGGGCGAGTACATAGTAGTAGTGAAAAGTAGCCACTGAGAGGTCATGTCCCTCTCAGATCCAACACTTCCACTTGAAAAGCTTGTCCAATGTGTTTTCTGTACCAAGATGCCCTGTGTTTTTCATGTCGACAAGATGAACATCAAAATGGTATACTACCGACAGGTTGTTAGGTAAACACATATCAACAGTTAGACAACTTTTTTTCCGACACGTTTTCGCCTATACAGTAGGGTTTTTCATCGAATACAGAAAGAAGGCCGGAACATAGAGATGTGAAACATTTAAACATCCATCACCCTTGAAATCGTAGAATTTTGAGGTTGTCAGTCCCGGCCTGGGGAAGTTTAGTTCTAAGTCAGGAAAATATCGAAGATCAAGAGACAGTGGGGAAATTAAATACTGTCGAAGGAGAGGGGCAGAATAGTAGTTTAGTGAAATGTAGCCACTGATAGGGCATGTCCCCCCTTAATTCCCCCACTTCTCACTTGAAAAGCTTGTGCAATGTTTTTCTGTACCAAATGCCATTGTTGCAGGGCTGACAAGATGAACATCAAAAAAGGGATACAATACCGAAGGGTTTTTAGGGAAGACACATATCAACATTAGTTAGTTTAATATGTTTATTATCCCCCCTACCCATCCTGTGGGGGTAGTCAAAAGATTACAGAGGTAAATAATTGGTCCAGGGACTGGACTCCAAAGTTTTGATAGCTGAGCAAGTTACAGAGGTAATGAACTCACAATTTACAAAGGTAATGAACTCACAATTTACAAAGGTAATGAACTCACAATTTACAAAGGTAATGCAACAGTTAGACAACTTTATTCCGAAAAGTTTCGCTTATACAGTAGGCTTCTTCAGTCGAATACAGAAAGACGGAAGGAACATAAGAGTAAGATTTTAAACATCCTCACCCTTGAAGTCGTAGAATTTGAGGTTTTCGTCCCTGGCCTGGAAAGATCAGTTCCTACAGGAACAAAATAAGACAAGCGACAGTGCAGAGACTTAAATACTGTCGGGAAGAGAGGTGCATAGTATATAGTATAGGAAATGTAGCCACTGAAGGCATGTCCCCTTAGATCCAACCTTCTCACTTGAAAAAACTTGTCCAATTGTTTTTTGTACCAATGCCATGTGTTCAGTGTCTGACAAGATAACATCAAAATGGAAAAACAATACCGACAGGGTTTTTAGGGAAGAACCTATGCAACATTAACAACTTTATTTTTGAAACGTTTTGCCTACACAGTAGGCTTTTTCGTGAATACAGAAGAAGGCAGGAACATAGAGATGTGAAATGATTAATCAGTCCCCTCACCCTTGAAGTCGTAGAATTTAAGTTGTCAGTCCCCGGCTGGAGAAATTCAGTTCCATAGCGGAACTACTAAAATCAAACGACATGCGGGGACTTAAATACTGTCGGAAGTAGAGGTGCAGAGTAGTATAGTATATAGAATGTAGCCACTGAAGGTCATTCCCTCTCAGATCCAAAACTTTCACTTGAAAAGCTTTTCAATGTGTTTTCTGTACCAAAATCCATGTGTTCATGTCTGACAAGATGAACTCAAAATGGATACAAACCCCAAGGTTGTTTGGGAAGACACTTGCAACAGTTTTAACAACTTATTCCCAAAAGTTTTCGCCCATAATAGGGTCCAGTCAATACAGAAAGAAGGAAAGGAACAGTAGAAGGGGAAAACCATTAACGTCCCCTCACCCCTTTAAGTGTAGAAAATTGAGGTTGTCAGTCCCTCGGCCTGGAAGTTCAGTTCATAGTCAGAACTATCTGAAAAAAAAAACAGTGCGGGGACTTAAAACTGTCGGAAGGAGGGTGCGAAATAAGTAGTAATGAGAAAGTAGCCACTGAGAGGTCATGTCCCTTCAGATCCAAACTTTTCACTTGAAACTTGTCCCAAAGTTTTTCTGTACCAAATCCCTGGTTGCAGTGTTGACAAAATGAACATCAAAATGGTATACAAAACCGACAGGGTTTTTAGGTAAGACACATATGCAACAGTTAAAAACTTTTCCCAAACGTTTTTGCCTACACAGAGGCTTTTTCAGTCGAAACAGAAAAAAAGGCAGAACAGTAAAGGGTGTGAAGAGATTAAAGTCCATCACCCCTTTAAGTCGTAAAATTTTAGGTTGTCGCCCCGGCCTGGAAAGTTCCCGTTTTATAGCGGGAAATATCTGAAGATCAAGGACAGTGCAGGACTTAAATACTGTCGGGAAAAGAGGTGAGAAGTTTGTAGTAGTAGTGGAATTGCCACAGAGGTCATGTCCTCTCAATCCAAAACTTCTCATTGAAAAGCTTTTCCAAAGTGTTTTTTGTACCAAATGCCATGTGTTGCAATGTCTGCAAGAGAACATCAAAATGGGATACAAAACCGACAGGGTTTTTAGGGAAGACACATATGCAACAGTTTTGAAAACCCAACTTTATTTTCGGGAAACGTTCGCCACCCAAGGTTTTAGCGACAAGAAAAACGGAACAAGAAAAGATTAAACATGTTTAAAATCCATCATTGAACGTAAAATTTTGACGTTGTCCCGCCCTCGGCCTGGGGAAGTTTCAGTTTTCCCTAGAGGGAAATTTGAAGTTTTAAACCGTGGGAGACTTTAAAACTTCGGAAGGGGGGGCAGAAAAAGTAGAAGTATATGAGAATGTAGCCACTGAGAGGTCATGTCCCCCTCAGATCAACACTTTCACTTTAAAAGCTTGTCCAATGTTTTTCTGTACCAAAATGCCATGTGTTGAGTGTCTGACAAGATAACATCAAATGGTATACAATACGAAGGTTCTTAGGTAAAACACATATGCAAAAATAAAACTTTACCGCGTTTCCCCCACACAGTAGGCTTTTCGTCGAAACCGAAAGAAAGGGAGAAAGAAAAGGGGGAAAACGATGTAATCAGCCCCTCCCCTTTAAAATCGTAGAATTTGAGGTTTTTTATCCCCCGGCCCGGAGAATTCGTTATAAACAGGAACTTTGAAAATCAAGCGAAGTGCGGGGACTTAAAACTGTCGGGAAGGAGAGGTGGGAGAATATAGTAGTAGAGTGAAAGTAGCCACTGAGAGTAGTCCCTCTCAGATTAAAAAAATTTTCACTTGAAAAGCTTGTCCAAAGTGTTTTCGTACCATGATGCCATAGTTGCTTTTTCTGACAAGATGAACATCAAAATGGTAACTACCGACAGGTTTTAGGGAAAACAATAGCAACGTTTTAACAACTTTATTCCCAAACGTTTCGCCTATACAGAAAGGGTTTTCAGTCGAATACGAAAGAAGGAAAAGGAAAAGTAGAGATGGAAGACGATGTAATGTCCCTACCCTTGAAGTCGAAGAATTTGAGGTTGTCAGTCCCTCGGTGGAGAAGTTTGTTCCCCTGTCAGGAAAATCTGAAGATCAAGCGGACAGTGCAAAAGACTTAAATCTGTCGGAAAGGGAGGTGCAGGTTTGTAGTATGTAGTGAGAATGTAGCCCTGAGGGTCATTTCCCTTCGTCCCCACTTTCACTTGAAAAGCTTTTTTTAATGGTTTTCTGTACCAAGATGATGTGTTTCAGTGTCTGACAAGATGAACATCAAAATGGGATACAATACCGACAGGGTTTTTAGGTAAACAAATGCAACAGTTAGACAACTTTTTCCGAAAA
>NW_026504174.1:0-15892 GCF_026875155.1 Cherax quadricarinatus
CTGAAACTAAAATAAACTGTTTTCACAACCCGCAAAAAATTTTCTGCAAGAAAACTTTAATAGCAACACAATATTTGCACAAGAATTATTGCAAAATGAGTCTATTGCAATAATAAAAAATTATAACACACAAAGAAAAGAAATATATCAAGGAATGAACACTTTAACTCTTAACTGCACTTAAACAACAAGCAAAAGAACAATTTACTTTAGAAGGAGAACTTAAAAATTGCACTAAAGTGAATTTGTTCAAAAAACAAAAAAAAAAAATTAATAGGTGCAAAAAACACACAACAAAAAGGAATAAAACACTTACAGAGATGCAGGACACAACAAAATCAACATGAACACAGTACTAGAATTTTCTTGCAATGAAATTTGTGTGTGAAAAATTTTGTAAATACGAGCTCTTGCTGGACTTAAAAAATGGCACCTTTTGTCTGTGGAAATAAGACAAATTAAACACTGGCTGAATAAAGGAATAGAACACAAGAATGTTAAACACACAGGGAACAAAAAATAATAAAATTACACAAATGCTGGGAAGAAAAAAAAATAACAGACAACACTGAGTTGTGATGCGAATATGAGGTGAAAAATTTTACTGATTAATACACTGGAATTCTGAAGTTTAAACACAAGTTCTATATTGCTCATATTTTTGCACACACAACAAAGGAAACACTAAGTACTTACTTCAAGTGAAAAAAAGATACACAACACAACAGTTTATAAAATAATGCACGAAAATTAACACTGAATTAAGGAGATTAAAGAAATTTATGCAATCAGTACATGATAAACACTGATCTGATCAAGAGTCACTGAATGTCACTAAGAGAAAAATTCACTGGGAACACAAAAGAAATGTCTCAACACTCGCAAATGTCTCTAAAAAAAATATTATAGCTGTAACATTTTGAAAAAAATGAGATTGATGGTTTTTTTATCGTCTTGGGTGCTGTCCTCTTTCACAGATGATCGTAGAATTGCACTTAAATCGGCGAGAGACAACACACAGGAGGGTTTTAAGATGGCGCGCCACACTCTAGCTCTTGACCCCCCATGTGGGCCTTAAAATATGGTGCTACAACCCCTTTGCATGCACCAAAACACTGATGAGGTAGGGGAGTTTGTAAAGGCCGACTGTAGTTGGGTTTGTGGGTAATGGCTGAGCGGGCGTCTGAGACCGGCAATGGTGCGACACACGTGATCGGATTTGGGTGGCTTATGGGTTGAACGTCGTACGCCCACTGAGAAAACCCCACTGCCGCGAAGATAATTCTAAGCCGCTGGCTTAGAAGAAACCCACGAAATACTACAACACCACAAGGGTGACAAGGAGCACTCAAATGCTTGGAACTTGAATCACAAGCGATGAAGGCTACTCATGTGGCTTGCTTGAGTACTGGGTAAGACACCTGGGTTAGTTCTAGCTGGTTTTCTTAACCCTTCACACAGAATAGCTTGATAACTTTACACGATGAGCAAAAGCAGGGGGGGAAGCTGGCTTGGCAGGCAAATAATTGGATGGGGTAGGCTAGGCTGGACTGGGCTCGGTGTACTGACTCCCCCACCACAGACTGAAGCTGGGTTATTTTGCAAACTCGGGTCAACCCCTCGGAGTAATGCAAAAGAAGATAACCACTAATATAAAGAGACTGACCATGAATAATGTAGAAGCTGGTAGAGTAGCTGGCTTGAGGTAGCTGGATGGGTGAACCTCGGGAGGCCTACTGGTAACACGAAATGGCCGTCTTGCTTGGTCACAATTTTATCTCCAGAAATCGCTGTAATTCGTCAAAGTACAGCTCACCTCTGTCACCAAGTTATCGTAAGGGTTCTTACATG
The DNA here is from genome assembly GCF_026875155.1 of Cherax quadricarinatus. Classification (NCBI taxonomy): domain Eukaryota; kingdom Metazoa; phylum Arthropoda; class Malacostraca; order Decapoda; family Parastacidae; genus Cherax; species Cherax quadricarinatus. The sequence continues at coordinate 1,852 of NW_026504174.1, forward strand.
AGATATCGAGGTTGAAAGTAGACACCAACTTGTAGGAATGTAAATATATTGTCCAGACTGAGATAGAATGGACCCCGTGCCAAGCCTGTTCACTTCTTGTATGTCTGCCGCCGCGTGAGGGGAGAGGGGGGAGGTGGGAAAAGGACAGGGGGGGAGGGGAGGAGGGGGGGGGGGGGGGAGGGGGAAGGGTAGGAGGGGGGGGGGGGGGGGGAGGGGGAAGGGGGATGAGGGGGGGGAGGAGGGAGAAAGAGGGGAGAGGGAGACAGGAGGAGAGGAGGCGGGGAAGGGGAGGGAGGAGAGGGAAGGGGAGGAGGAGAGGGGGGAGGGGGGGGGGGGGGGGGACGGAGGGGGGGGGAGGGGGGAGGGAGGGGGGGGGGGCGAGGGACCCGGGGGGAAGGGGGAGGGGAGAGGGAGGGGGGACCGGGACAGGTGATCACTGCCCATTGGTATCCCTATGACTCACACAAAGCCAAAGGCCTACAGGGATCTCTGTCTAAAGCACCGGGCATGATACTAAAATGCTAGCTATATAATACTGGGAATACAGGGATCAGCAACTATGCTGACTTTATATCATAATATACAAAAATTTACCATCATTTAAAATACTTTTCAAAATGGTTGAAATTTTCATGATAAAAATATTTTGATTATAAAAAAAAAAAATTTTTGATCAATTAAAAACTTTTCCATGATGTTTGAAATCTTTCTATGATGGAAAAATATTTTTATATCACATATAGAAAAATTTTTACCATAATTTAAAAAAATTTTCCATATATTTCGTTTGAAATCTATCTATGAGGTAAAATATTTTGGATATAAAAAAAATTATATTTTTGATCATAAAATCTTTTCCATGAATGGTTGAAATCTTTCTATGAGGAAAAATATTTTATATCATCAGATGCAAAATTTTACATCATTTAAAAAAATTTTTTCCAAAATGGGTGATCTTTCTATGATGGTAAAATATTTTGGATTATAAAAATAATATTTTTTGTCCATTGAAATCTTTTCTTAGGGTTGAAACTTTCATGATGGAAAAATATTTTATCCTCCTATACAAAAATTTACCATCAATAAAAAAATCTTCCAAAATGGTTTGAAATCTTTCTATGTTGCAAAATAAATTTTTTATTATAAAAAAAATATATTTTTTTTATCATTAAAACTTTTCCATGATGTTGAAATCTTTCTAGATGGAAAAAAATTTTTATCACATAACAAAAATTTACCATCATTTAAAAATTTTTTTTCAAAAAAGTTAAATCTTTCAATGGAAAATTTTTTATAAAAAAAAATTATTTTTTGATCATTAAAATCTTTTTTATGGGTGAAACTTTCTATAGAAAAATATTTAATTCATTAAACAAAAATTTACCATCATTTAAAAAAATTTTTTCCAAAAAGGTTTTAAATCTTTCTATATGGTAAAAATTTTGGATTTTAAAAAAAAATATTTTTGATCATTAAAAAAATTTTTTTTGATTTAAATCTTTCTATATGGGAAAAAAATTTATATCATCATTACAAAAATTTTACCATCATTTTAAAAAAAAATTTTTCCAAATGGTTGAATCTTTCTAGATGGGAAAAATTTTGGGAAAAAAATATATATTTTTTTTCCATTGAATCTTTTCTATGTGGGTTTAAATCTTTCTAGATAAAAATATTTTATATCTCATATACAAAATTTTCCCCATTAAAAAAAATTTCCAAAATGGTTTAAACTTTTTTTTATTAAAATATTTGATTATAAAAAAAAAAATTTTTTTGATCATTTTAAAACTTTTCCCTGATGGTTTAAATCTTTTTATGATGGGGGAAAAAATTTTTATACATCATAACAAAAATTTACCATCAATTTTTAAAAATTTTTTTTCCCAAAAAAAAAAAACTTCCAGATGGTAAAATTTTTAGATTATAAAAAAAAAATTTTTGATCATTAAAACTTTTTATTATTTTTAAAACTTTCTAAATTTTAAAAATATTTTTTTAAACTCTTTACAAAAATTTCCATCATTTTAAAAAAATTTTCCAAAATTTTGAAAACTTTCTAATGGAAAATATTTTGGGTTTTTAAAAAAAATATTTTTTTGATCATTAAAACTTTTTCCCAAAATGGTTTTAAACTTTCTATATAGACAAAAATTTTATACTCTAACAAAATTTACCATCTTTAAAAAAAAATTTCCCAAAAGGTTGAAATTTTCTAGATGTAAAATTTGGGTTTTAAAAAAATATATTTTTTATCTTAAAATCTTTTTTGATGATGGTTGAAATCTTTCTATATGGAAAAATATTTTTTAACATCATAACAAAATTTTTCCATCGTTTAAAAAAATTTTCCAAATGGTTTAAAAACTTTCTATATGGGAAAATATTTTGGGTTAAAAAAAAAATTTTTTTGTCATTAAAATCTTTTCCCTAGGGTTAAATCTTTCTATGACGGAAAAATATTTTTAATAATCAATAAAAAATTTACCAATTTTAAAAAATTTTCCCTAATTTTAAAAACTTTTTATATGTAAAATATTTTTTGGGTTATAAAAAAAAAAATATTTTTTGATAAAAAAATCTTTTTCCCGATGGTTGAAACTTTGTATGATGAAAAATATTTTATATCCATCCTAAAATTTTTTGCCATCTTTTAAAAAAAATTTTTTCCCAAATGGGTTTAATCTTTCTGTGATGGTAAAATATTTTGGGTAAAAAAAAATAATTTTTTTATCATTTAAACTTTCCATGATGGTTTTAAATCTTTCCACGTGGAAAAATATTTTATATCATCATATACAAAAATTTTCCATCATTAAAAATTTTTTTCCAAAAAAGGTTGAAACTTTCATATGTAAAATATTTTGGATTATAAAAAAAAAATATTTTTTTATCATTAAAACTTTTCCTATGGTTGAAATCTTTTTAGTGGAAAAATATTTTAATCAAATACAAAAAATTTACCTCTTAAAAAAAATTTTTCCAAAAAGTTTTTAAATCTTTCTATGATGTAAAATATTTTGGGTTAAAAAAAAAAAATTTTTTGAAAAAAAAAACTTTTTTTGATGGTTGAAATCTTTCTATGAGGAAAAAATTTTATATCACTACACAAAAATTTACCATCATTTAAAAAAAAAAAATTCCAAAATGGTTGAATCTTTCGTGATGGGAAAATATTTTTGGTTATAAAAAAAATATATTTTTTGATCATTAAAACTTTTTTATATCTTTTAAAAATTTTATGATGGAAAAATTTTATTCACATATACAAAAATTTTCCAATTTAAATTTTTTTTTTCCAAAAAGGGTTAATCTTTTTTTTATGGAAAATTTTGGATTATAAAAAAATAATTTTTTGATCATTAAATCTTTCATGATGGTTGAAATCTTTCTATGTGAAAAAAATTTTAATCTCATATACAAAAAAATTTTCATCATTTAAAAAAATTTTTCCAAAAAGTTTGAAAACTTCTATAGGTAAAATAATTTTATTATAAAGAAAATATTTTTTTCATTAAAATCTTTTCCATGATGGGTTTTAAATCTTTCTATGATGACAAAATTTTTTATCACAAAAAAAAAATTACCATCATTTAAAAAAAAATTCCAAAAAGGGTTTTAAACTTTTAGATGGGGAAAATAGTTTGGATTATAAAAAAAAAAATATTTTTTTTATCTTAAAAAACTTTTTCCATGATGGTTAAAATTTCTATGATGGAAAAATTTTTTATATCACATTACAAAAATTTACCACATTTAAAAAAATTTTCCAAAATGGTTGAAAACTTTTTATGATGGTAAAATATTTTGGATATAAAAAAAAAAAATTTTTTATCATTAAAAACTTTTCCATGATGGGTTTAAAACTTTCTATAGGGAAAAAAATTTTTTTATCATCAAAGAAAAAATTTTCCATAATTTAAAACAATTTTTTATAATGGTTTAAACTTTTTATATGTAAAATATTTGGATTTTAAAAAAATAAATTTTTGATAAATAAAATATTTTTTTATAGGGTTTAAATCTTCTATGATGAAAAATATTTTAATCATCATACCAAAAATTTACCCTCATTTAAAAAAAATTTTCCAAAAGGGTTTAAACTTTCTTTATGGTAAAATAATTTTGTTTTAAAAAAAATATATTTTTTTATCATTGAAATCTTTTCCATATCGTTGAAACTTTTTATAGGGAAAAAAATTTTTATCATCATATACAAAAAAATTAAACCAAAAATTTTAAAATTTTTTTCCAAAATGGTTGAACTTTTCATTTTGGTAAAAATTTTTTGGGTTAAAAAAAAAATATTTTTTTGATCATAAAACTTTTCTATTGGTTTTAAATCTTTTTATGATGAAAAATATTTTTATATCTCATATACAAAAAATTTACCACATTTAAAAAAAATTTTTCCCCAAAAAGTTTTTAAATCTTTCTAGATGGGAAAATATTTTTGGGTTATAAAAAAAAATATTTTTTGATCATTAAAAACTTTTTCCCGATTTTGAAATTTCTATGATGGACAAATATTTTTTTATCATCATATACAAAAATTTTCCCTCATTTAAAAAAAAAATTTCCCAAAAAGGGGAAAACTTTCTATGATGGAAAAAAAAGTTTGGATTTTAAAAAAATTATTTTTTGATCATTTAAAACTTTTTTCCCTATGGTTGAAATCTTTCCATGATGGAAAAATATTTATTCATCAAAACAAAAATTTACCATCATTTTTAAAAAATTTTTTTTAAAATGGTTTTAAAACTTTTTATATGGTAAAATATTTTTATTAAAAAAAAAAAAATTTTTTTTATCATTAAAATCTTTCCATATGGTGAAACTTTTATGATGGAAAAAAAATTTTATATCATCATATAGAAAAATTTACCATAATTTAAAAAAAATTTTTCCCTAATTGTTGAAATCTTTTTATGATGGTAAAATATTTGGATTTTAAAAAAAAATATATTTTTTTATCATTTTAAAAACTTTTCCATGAGGTTTTAAAACTTTCAGAGGAAAAAAATTTTATATCATCATATACCCCAAAAATTTTTCCATCATTTAAAAATTTTTTTCCAAAAAGGTTGAATCTTTCTAGATGGGAAAATATTTTGGGTTATAAAAATATAATATTTTTTTTCCTTGAATCTTTCTAGATGTTTAAATCTTCTATGATGGAAAAATATTTTATATCATCAATACAAAAATTTCCCCTCTAAAAAAAATCTTTCCAAAAAGGGTTTAAACTTCTATTTCTAAAATTTTTGGATTATAAAAAAAATATTTTTTGAAATTTAAAAATTTTTTCCCTATGGTTTAAATCTTTCTAGATGGAAAAAAAATTTTAAACATCTAACAAAAATTTACCACATTTAAAAAATTTTTTTTAAAAAGGGTTTAAATCTTTCTATGATGGAAAATATTTTGGATTTAAAAAAAAATTTTTTGTCATTTAAAAACTTTTCTATGAGGTTGAAATCTTTTTAGAGGAAAAAATTTCATATCATCAATACAAAAAAATTTTCCACATTTAAAAAGTTTTTTTCCCAAAAAGGGGAAACTTTCTTGATGGTAAAATATTTTGGATTATAAAAAAAATATATTTTTTATCATAAAATTTTCCAGAGGTTGAAAACTTTCTAGATGGAAAAATTTTATATCATCATAACAAAAAATTTTCCATCATTTAAAAAAAATTTTTCCAAAAAGGTTGAATCTTTCATGAGGAAAATATTTTTGGGTTATAAAAATATATATTTTTTTTTCCTTGAAATTTTTCTATATGGTTTAAACTTTTTTTGATGGAAAAATATTTTATATCATCATTACAAAAATTTACCATCAATAAAAAATCTTTTCCAAAGGTTAAATCTTTTTATGAGCAAAAAATTTTGGGTTAAAAAAAAATATTTTTGATCTTAAAATCTTTTTCCCTGATGGGTTTAAATCTTTTTAGATGGAAAAATATTTTTTATCATCAATTTTCAAAATTTTTCCATCTTTAAAATTTTTTTTTCCCCAAAAGGTTTAATCTTCCTTTATATGGTAAAAAATTTTTTTAAATTTAAAAAAATTTATTTTTTTATCATTAAAAAAAACTTTTCTATTATGGTTGAAATCTTTCTATAGGAAAAAAATTTTATATCATCTTTTACAAAAATTTACCAATTTTAAAAAAATTTTTCCAAAAAGGTTGAAATCTTTTTATAAAGGAAAATATTTTGTAATAAAAAAAAATATATTTTTTATCATTAAAACTTTTCCTATGGTTGAAAACTTTTATGATGGAAAAAAATTTTTATATCATCATAACAAAAAAATTACCATCTTTAAAAAAAAAAATCCAAAAAGGGGGGAAAACTTTCTATGATGGAAAAAAATTTTTTTATTTTAAAAAAAATATATTTTTTTTATCATTAAAACTTTCCATGTGGGAACTTTTTAGATGGGAAAAAAATTTTATATCATCATTAAAAAAAAATTTACCACCATTTAAAAAAAATTTCCAAAAGGTTGAAATCTTTATATGGTAAAATATTTGGATTATAAAAAAAAATATATTTTTTGATCATTAAAATCTTTTTCCAGATGGTTGAAATCTTTCTATGAGGAAAAAAATTTTTTTTAAACATCAAAACAAAAATTTACCACTTTAAAAAAAATTTCCAAAATGGGGGAAAATTTTTTATATGGAAAATATTTTGGGTTATAAAAAAAAATATATTTTTTAATCATTAAAATATTTTCAGATGGTTTAAATCTTTCTATGATGGAAAAAATTTTTTTGTCACATACACAAAAATTTACCATCATTAAAAAAAATTTTTCCCGAAAAGTTAAAATTTTCTATATGGTAAAAAATTTTGGATTTAAAAAAAAAATATTTTTGATCATTGAAATCTTTTCATAGGTTTTAAAACTTTTTATGATTGAAAAAAATTTTTTAATCACAAAACTAAAAATTTCCATCAAAAAAAAAAAAATCCAAAATTTTAAATCTTTCTAGATGGGAAAATATTTTTATTATGAAAAAAAATTTTTTTTGATCATTAAAATCTTTTTCCTGAGTTAAATCTTTTTATAGGAAAAAAATTTTATATATCATATACTAAAAAATTTTCCATCATTTAAAAAAAATTTTTCCCAAAATGTTGAAATCTTTCTTTGATGGTAAAATATTTTGGATTATAAAAAAAAATATATTTTTTTTATCATTAAAACTTTCTATGAAGTTAAATCTTTCTATGATGGAAAAATATTTTATATCATCATTAAAAAATTTTCCACATTTTAAAAAAAATTTTTCCAAAAGGTTGAAATCTTTCTATGATGGGAAAAAAAAAAATATATCATCATATACAAAAATTTCCATCTTTAAAAAATTTTTCCAAATGGTTGAAATCTTTCTATGATGGGGAAAAATTTTGGGTTAAAAAAAAAATTATTTTTTTTTCATTAAAACTTTTCCATGATGTTAAAACTTTCTATGATGGAAAAAAATTTTTTATCACATATACAAAAATTTTCCCTCATTTTTAAAAAAATTTTCCAAAATGGGTTTAAATCTTCATGATGGAAATATTTTTGGATTAAAAAAAAATTATTTTTTGTCATTAAAATCTTTTTCCCTGATGGTTTTAAAAACTTTTTATTGGAAAAAATATTTTTTACACATATACCAAAAATTTACCATCATTAGAAAAATTTTCCAAAAAGGTTTTAATCTTTCTAAGATTAAAATATTTTGGGGTCAAAAAAAAAAAATTTTTTATCTTTTACATGAGGGTTAAATCTTTTATAGGGAAAAATATTTTTTAAACACAAAGAAAAATTTCCATAATTTAAAAAAATTTTTCTTAATTGTTGAAACTTTCTATGATGGTAAAAAATTTTGGATTAAAAAAAAAATATATTTTTTTTATCATTTTAAATTTTTTCCCTGATGGTTAAACTTTCTAATGGAAAAAAAATTTTTTTACATCATAACAAAAATTTACCATCATTTAAATTTTTTTTTTCCAAAAAGGTTAATCTTTTTATGATGGGAAAATATTTTGGATTATAAAATATATATTTTTTGTCCATTGAAATCTTTCTATGATGGTTGAAATCTTTTTATATGGAAAAAATATTTTTTATCATCATATACAAAAATTTTCCATCAATAAAAAAATCTTCCAAAATGGTTGAAATCTTTCTATTTCCTAAAAAATTTTGGATTATAAAAAAAAAATATTTTTTTACATTAAAATCTTTTCCTGATGGTTAAACCCTTTTTATGATGGGAAAAATATTTTATATACAAACAAAAATTTACCATCATTTAAAATTTTTTTCAAAAAAAGGTTTAAATCTTTCTATGAGGTAAAAATTTTGGGTTATAAAAAAAATTTATTTTTTTGATCTTAAAAAACTTTTCTATGATGGTTTTAAAACTTTCTTATGGAAAAATTTTTTATATCGTCATTACAAAAAAATTTTCCACATATAAAAAAAAATTTCCAAAAAGGTTTAAATCTTTCATGATGGGAAAATATTTTGGGTAAAAAAAATAATTTTTTTATCATTTAAAAACTTTCCATATGTTGAAATCTTTTTTATGAAAAATTTTTATATCCTATACAAAAAAATTTCCATCATTTAAAAAAAATTTCCAAAAAAGGTTGAATCTTTCTATTGGTAAAATATTTTTGGGTTATAAAAAAATATATTTTTTGTCCATTGAAAATCTTCTCTATGAGGGGTTTAAATCTTTTATGTGGGAAAAATATTTATACACATATACCCAAAATTTTCCAAAATTTAAAATTTTTTTTCCCAAAAAGGTTGAATCTTTCTATTTTGGTAAAATATTTTGGATTATAAAAAAAAATATTTTTGACAAAAATTTTTTTATAGGGTTAAATTTCTATGAGGAAAAAAAATTTTTTTATCACTATACAAAAATTTACCATCATTTAAAAAAATTTTTCCCAAAAATTTTTAAAAAACTTTCTAATGGTAAAATATTTGGAATAAAAAAATATATTTTTTTATCATTTAAAATCTTTTCCATGATGGTTGAAATCTTTCTATGATGGAAAAATATTTTATATCATCATATACAAAAATTTACCATCATTTAAAAAAATTTCCAAAATGGTTGAAATCTTTCTATGATGGTAAAATATTTTGGATTATAAAAAAAATATATTTTTTGATCATTAAAATCTTTTCCATGATGGTTGAAATCTTTCTTTGATGGAAAAATATTTTATATCATCATATACAAAAATTTACCATCATTTAAAAAAAAATTTCCAAAATGGTTGAAATCTTTCTATGATGGTAAAATATTTTGGATTATAAAAAATGTATTTTTTGATCATTAAAATCTTTTCCATGATGGTTGAAATCTTTCTATGATGGAAAAATATTTTATATCATCATATACAAAAATTTACCATCATTTAAAAAATTTTCCATAATGGTTGAAATCTTTCTATGATGGTAAAATATTTTGGAATATAAAAAAAATATATTTTTTGATCATTAAAATCTTTTCCATGATGGTTGAAATCTTTCTATGATGGAAAAATATTTTATATCATCATACACAAATATTTACCATCATTTAAAAAAAAATTCCAAAAAAGTTGAAATTTTTCTATGATGGTAAAATATTTTGGATTATAAAAAAAATATATTTTTTGATCATTGAAATCTTTTCTATGATGGTTGATATCTTTCTATGATGGAAAAATATTTTATATCATCATATACAAAAATTTACCATCATTTAAAAAAAATTTCCAAAATGGTTGAAATTTTCTATGATGGTTTAAAAAATTTTGGATTATGAAAAAAAATATTTTTTGATCATTAAAATCTTTTCCATGATGGTTAAATCTTTCTATGATGGAAAAATATTTTATATCATCAAAATACTAAAATTTAAATCATTTTAAAAAAAAATTTTCCAAAATGGTTGAAATCTTTCTTTGATGGTAAAATATTTTGGATTATAAAAAAAATATATTTTTTGATCATTAAAATCTTTTCCATGATGGTTGAAATCTTTCTATGATGGAAAAATATTTTATATCATCTTATACTAAAATTTACCATCATTTAAAAAAAATTTCCAAAATGGTTGAAATATTTCTGTGATGGTAAAATATTTTGGATTATAAAAAAAATATATTTTTTGATCATTAAAATATTTTCTATGATGGTTGAAATCTTTCTATGATGGAAAAATATTTTATATATCATATACAAAAATTTTTCCATCATTTAAAAAAATTTTCCAAAAAGTTTTTTAAAACTTTCTAAAGATGGTAAAATATTTTGGATTATAAAAAAAAATATATTTTTTGATCATTAAAATCTTTTCCATGATGGTTGAAATCTTTCTATGATGGACAAATATTTTATATCATCATATACAAAAATTTACCATCATTTAAAAAAAAATTCCAAAATGGTTGAAATCTTTCTATGATGGTAAAATAGTTTGGATTATAAAAAAATATATTTTTTGATCATTAAAATCTTTCCAGATGGTTGAAATCTTTCCATGATGGAAAAAAAATTTTATATCTCATATACAAAAATTTACCATCATTTAAAAAAATTTTCCAAAATGGTTGAAATCTTTCTATGATGGTAAAATATTTTGGATTATAAAAAAAAAAATTTTTTGATCATTAAAATCTTTTCCATGATGGTTGAAATCTTTCTATGATGGAAAAATATTTTATATCATCATATAGAAAAATTTACCATAATTTAAAAAAATTTTCCATAATTGTTGAAATCTTTCTATGATGGTAAAATATTTTGGATTATAAAAAAAATATATTTTTTGATCATTAAAATCTTTTCCATGATGGTTGAAATCTTTCTATGATGGAAAAATATTTTATATCATCATATACAAAATTTTACCATCATTTAAAAATTTTTTCCAAAATGGTTGAATCTTTCTATGATGGTAAAATATTTTGGATTATAAAAATATATATTTTTTGTCCATTGAAATCTTTTCTATGATGGTTGAAATCTTTCTATGATGGAAAAATATTTTATATCATCATATACAAAAATTTACCATCATATAAAAAAATCTTCCAAAATGGTTGAAATCTTTCTATGTTGCTAAAATATTTTGGATTATAAAAAAAATATATTTTTTGATCATTAAAATCTTTTCTATGATGGTTGAAATCTTTCTATGATGGAAAAATATTTTATATCATCATATACAAAAATTTACCATCATTTAAAATTTTTTTTCCAAAATGGTTGAATCTTTCTATGATGGTAAAATATTTTGGATTATAAAAAAAATATATTTTTTGATCATTAAAATCTTTTCCATGATGGTTGAAATCTTTCTATGATGGAAAAAAAATTTTTTATCATCATAAAACAAAAATTTACCATCATTTTAAAAAAAAATTTTTCCCAAAAAAAGGGTTTAATCTTTTCTATGATGGTAAAATATTTTGGATTATAAAAATATATATTTTTTGTCCATTGAAATCTTTTCTATGATGGTTGAAATCTTTCTATGATGGAAAAATATTTTATATCATCATATACAAAAATTTACCATCATATAAAAAAATCTTCCAAAATGGTTGAAATCTTTCTATGATGCTAAAATATTTTGGATTATAAAAAAAATATATTTTTTGATCATTAAAATCTTTTCCATGATGGTTGAAATCTTTTTATGATGGAAAAATATTTTATATCATCATATACAAAAATTTACCATCATTTAAAATTTTTTTCCAAAATGGTTGAAATCTTCCTATGATGGTAAAATATTTTAGATTATAAAAAAAATTTATTTTTTGATCATTAAAATCTTTTCTATTATGGTTGAAATCTTTCTATGATGGAAAAATATTTTATATCATCATATACTAAAATTTACCATCATTAAAAAAAAAAAAAAAATTTTTGAAATCTTTCTATGATGGTAAAATATTTTGGATTATGAAAAAAATATATTTTTTGATCATTAAAATCTTTTCCATGATGGTTGAAATCTTTTTATGATGGAAAAATATTTTATATCATCATATACTAAAATTTACCATCATTTAAAAAAAAAATTTTCCAAAATGTTTGAAATCTTTCTTTGATGGTAAAATATTTTGGATTATAAAAAAATATATTTTTTGATCATTAAAATCTTTTCCATGATGGTTGAAATCTTTCTATGATGGAGAAATATTTTATATCATCTTATACTAAAATTTACCATCATTTAAAAAAAATTTCCAAAATGGTTGAAATATTTCTGTGATGGTAAAATATTTTGGATTATAAAAAAAATATATTTTTTGATCATTAAAATCTTTTCTATGATGGTTGAAATCTTTCTATGATGGAAAAATATTTTATATCATCATATACAAAAATTTTCCATCATTTAACCCTTTGAGATTCGACAGGCCCTCTCCGAAACTCGTTCTCAGGGTCAGCCAAATTTAAAAAAAAAAAAATTATTTTCTCTTATGAAAAGATAGAGAATCTTTTCCCGATCATAACGACACCAAAAGTTTGAAATTTGATAGAAAACTTACGGAATTATGCTCTCGCAAAGTTAGCGGTCTCGGCGATGTTTACGGGTCGGCGATTTTGCCCCACTTTGAGCCCCATTTTTGGCCCAAATTTCAAAGTACTAGTCGACAAAAACATGAAATTTGCTAAACTCCATTTTTTCTACGAATGGTGCAAGAAACCACCCATTTATAAATTCAACTATCCAGTTTCAGTGGTCAGAATTAGCAATTTGCCAATTTTTTACACAAATTTCAAAAGATGCCAATTTCGAATAGGGTCCAGAATAAACAAGAAAGACATTCCTTGCACTAAAATGACATTTCCTCTAGTCATTAGTCACGTCTCAAGGCCCCTCTTATATTCTTTTGCTTTCCACTTTGAATTTTTATCTCACAAAAAAATATAAGTTTACTGTTATGCAACTACTGCATTAGTGTAAAAAATGGTATAAATATTATGGTGCACTGTTAAAGAATATTAGACTCACCAGTTGACTTTTATTGCATGCTTGGCACGATTTGTTTACTTTGAAGTTTGGTAAAAATCGAACATTTCTGCTACTTTGAGCTCAATTTCAAGGGACCTTTCATTTTAAAACCAGTCGAAATCATCTCAATTTCAGTAATATGTCTTCCATTCTATAAATGAGACCAAGAAAACTAGAATACAACAATAAATACTATACGAAAATACACGCAAAGTCGCTGATTTATTAAAAAAAAATGGAAAAAGTTTTTTTTTTCTCATTATGCACCGTGTGCTGCAGGATTTTTTTTAGACTGTGCACACTGACCACATAGACGCATTCTTTCATATGAAGGCCTACCAGCTTTCTCCCACTAGATTTGAGGTCGCTAGAATTTATGAGTACTAGTACGTCAAAAACCCCTATGCGTAAGACTTACTAGTACGACGAAAACCCTCAAAGGGTTAAAAAAATTTTCCAAAATGGTTGAAATCTTTCTATGATGGAAAAATCTTTTATATCATCATATACAAAAATTTACCATCATTTAAAAAATTTTCCAAAATGGTTGAAATCTTTCTATGATGGTAAAATATTTTGGATTATAAAAAAAATATATTTTTTGATCATTAAAATCTTTTCCATGATGGTTGAAATCTTTCTATGATGGAAAAATATTTTATATCATCATATACAAAAATTTACCATCATTTAAAAAATTTTCCAAAATGGTTGAAATCTTTCTATGATGGTAAAATATTTTGGATTATAAAAAAAATATATTTTTTGATCATTAAAATCTTTTCCATGATGGTTGAAATCTTTCTATGATGGAAAAATATTTTATATCATCATATACAAAAATTTACCATCATTTAAAAAAAATTTCCAAAATGGTTGAAATCTTTCTATGATGGTAAAATATTTTGGATTATAAAAAAAATATATTTTTTGATCATTAAAATCTTTTCCATGATGGTTGAAATCTTTCATGTTGGAAAAAAATTTTATAAA
>NW_026504175.1:0-10929 GCF_026875155.1 Cherax quadricarinatus
ATTTGTGGTTGCGAGGGGTCGAGTCCAAGATTCCTGGCCCAGCCCTCTTCAAACCGGTTTGCTTACTAGGGGCCACTGCTCTCTCCCCGCTCCATGAGCTTTATCAAACCTCGTCTTAAAAACTGTGTATGGTTCCTGCCTCCATACGTCATTTTCTAGGCTAATTTCCACTGCCTTACAACTCTATGACTGAAGAAATCTTCCTACTAGCATCTCTCTGACTCATTTGGTCTTCAACTTCCAATTGTGGCATCTTGTTACTGTTCCCCCCTCCCTGTGGGAACAATCCTGTCTTTGTCACCTTGTCCTATCCACGCAAGTATTTTATATGTGCGTTATTCATGTCTCCCCTGACCCTCCTGCTCCCAGTGTGGTCAGGCCGATTTCCCCTTAACTTCTTCATAGTACTCCCCTTAGTCTGGAACTAACCTTGTCCGCAAACCTTTGTACTTTTCTCTAGTTTCTTGACTGCTTTATCAAGTTGCGGGTTCCCAAACAGGTGCTGCATACTCCAGTATGGGCCCTGACAATACACGGTGTATAGTGTCTTGAATGAAACCTTACTAAGGTATCGGGAATGCTGGTTCTCAGGTTTGCCAGGCGCCCCATATGCTGCAGTAGAAACAGTTATAATCATGATTGATGTGTGCTTCCGGAGACATGCTCGGTGTTATACTCCCACCAAGATCTTTCTCCTTGAGTAGGTTTGCAGTCTGTGGCCACCTATAGCCTAACTCTGTCTGTGGTCTCTGTGCCCTTCCCTATATTCATGACTTTGCATTTTGGCAGGATTAAAATTCGAGAAGCCATTTGCTGACCAGGTGTCCAGTCTGTCCAGGTTCCCCCCCCCCCCCCTCTTTAAAGTCCTGCCTGGTCCACATCAGATTTCATTCTTTTCCCTCATTAACTTCACATCACTGCAAACAGGGACTCTTCTGAGTCTAACCCTTCGTCATGTCGTTCACTATATACCAAAATAGCACATGGGTCCCTAGGACCGACCACCCCTGTGGGACCCCGCTCGCACAGGTGCCCACTGTGATACATCATTACGTAACCATGACTCGTTTGTTGCTCCCTGTCAGGTTATTCTCTGATCCTTGCAGTGCCCTTCTTCCTGTTATATGCGCCTGATGCTCTAGCTTCAGCACTAAATCTCTTGTGAGGAACTGTGTCAAAGGCATTTCTTGCAGTCCAAGAAGATGCAATCAACCACCCGTCGTCTCTCTTGTCATACTTCTGTTATTTTATCATAAAACTCCAGAAGGTTTTGTGACACAGATTTGCCTTCCTAATCCGTGCTGGTTGGCATTTATACTCCTGTTTCCGTTCCAGGTGCTCCATCCACTCTCCTCCTGACAATCGTTCTCCATAATTTTGCGTACTATACAGCTCAATGACACAGGTTCTATAGTTTTAGTGCCTCTTTTTCTGTCTCCTTTTTTAACAAAATGGAACTACTTTGCCGTCTCTTCCATACCTCAGGTAGTTTGCCCAGTTTTTCCAGGGATTGTGTTTGAAGATTGGTAAGTGGCTACGCACAACATATCTGCTCCCTCTCCCCACCCTAAGGACCCAACGGGATATGTTGTCTGGTCCCATTTTTTTTTCTTTTTTGCCATTGGCCTTGGAGGTATCGATGTCCCTTAGCAGTTTCTTCACCTCCTCCTCATCTGTATGTATGTCGTCCAACACATGTTGGTGTATTCCTTGCTGTGTTCCCCATCGTCTGTCCCCCCCAAGTCCTTTCCTGTCTCTACTGTAAATACTTCCTTAAATCCGTGTTGGCTTCCTCACATACCTCTTGATCGTTTCTTGTGAGTTCTCCACCTTCTTTCCTCAGCCTTATCACCTGGTCCTTGACTGTTTGGTTCCTTCCTCCTTATGGTGGCTATACAGCAGTTTCCGGGTCAGATTTGACTTTCGATGCTATGTCGTTTTCATAACTGTCGCTGGGCCTCCCTCCTTATCTGTGGCATACGTGGGTTGCTCGTTTCTGCTCTCTACATAATATCTCCTGTTTCCTGGGTCCTATGCTCCTGTAACCTTTTCCATTCTCTGTTGCACTTGTTTTTTTTGCCCCCCTCCCTACAAACAACCTTCGGGTAACCCAAGACTCGTTTTGGTCTCTTCCTATTATTTCCGTTTCCCCTTGGGAACAAAACTTTCCTCTTGCCTCCCTTGCACTTGTTGGGCCACAGTAGTCCCATCATCTCGTTAACTTACTGATTTGTCCTACCATTTCTCTGTCCTCAGACTGAACCTCCTGCAGAAGTTTTCTCATACGTGGTGGTTAGTCCCCACCTTTTATAGTTGGGCCTGTCCCCTTCAGTTCCTGTTACCGTTCTCCACTTGTAACCACTACTATTAGTCAAACAACTCATAACCACATGATCGCTAGCTCCAAGGGGCCTCTCATAGTGATGTCCTCATTGTCTGAACTGCTCAGGGTGAACACAAGATCCAGTCTTGCTGGCTCATCCTCCCTCTCTCTCTGGTTGTGTCCCTGACATGTTGATGCATTGAGGTTTTCAATACCCCCACATCCATCATCTGCTCTCCATGTTTTCGGACCCCATGTGGCTCCAGGTTTTCCCAGTCGATCCTCCCTGTGGTTAAATCGCCCATTACCATAACTGCTTTTCTCTGCTCGATGAGCTCCTTTCTTGCCACCAATTACGCCTGTGTGTCCACCATCAACCCTTTGTTTTCTTCGTACTCCTCTCTTGGCCTCCTGCAGTTCTGAGGTGGTTATACATCACTCCAATGACTACTTTATGTTCCCACGGACTGAATTGTACCTACAATGTAGTCTCTTTCTCCAATCATGTCCATGCCTTCCATTTCCCTCAAATCCCCATCGTGTTTTACGAAGCATGCAACCCCCTCCTCCCCCTACTACCTCCTTCATCTTTCCTCCCAGGATCTGATATCCTGTTGGGAAGATTGTGGTCTGTTTATTGTCTCAGCGAGTTTTGTTTCTGTGACTGCTATGATGTCTGGGGATTTTTCAACTGATTCTTTCATTCCACACCTCATGTTTATTCATATTCCATCCGCGTTTGTGTACCAAACCTTTAGTTTCTTTTCTATCATTGTGGTCATGCAAGAATATTGGGGGTTGGTGGGAGCGAGAGCCATGTGGGAGCCTATATGGGGCTGTGGTGTAGGTGGGGTTCGTGTTGATGAGGGGGGTGGGGTCCAGAATGCCCATAAGGGACAGCTGTTGGGGTGAGGTTTTGTGTGTGTGTGTGTGTGTGTGTGTGTTGTGTTTGTGTGTTGTGTTGTGTGTTGTGTGTGTGTGTGTGTGTGTGTGTGTGTGTGGTGTGTTGCGCGCGCACGAGCGGTGTGTGTGTTGCCTGTGTGTGCCTGTGTGTGTGTGTGCGCGCGCACAGGCAGTTGGGGGGTTGTGGTGTGCCTGTGTGTGCCCTGTGGTGTGGTGAGTGTGTGTGCGCGCGCGCGCGCGCACGTGTGGGTGTATGAACCCCACCTTAATATTTGTATTTATAACTCATTAACATTGTGACAGGTGTGGACGTGTCAGTGGTTCATTACTTTGTACTTTGTTTCAGACTGTAACCATGTAAGGAGTGAGACTGATTCCATTACCTCTGTAACTTGTCATGATTGTGACCAGATCATACCTGGAGTTCATTACCTTGTACAACGTAGTTGAAAGATTGAAGTACGCCTTATGCAGCAAAATGGGAATCTTATTCAGAAACGTTCGCCACAACAGTGGCTTCATCAGTCCAATACAAGGGAAGGCGTAAGGAGAGAGGATATGAGTTAATCAGTTCCCTCAGCCTGGAGTCGATGTGTTCAGTCCCATCAATCTTGTAGTATGTACAGCATAGGCCTTAGACGAGTGGCTTATATACTGTAGTGAGGTGAGGTGAACCAGCTGCATAATGTCTCAAACTTCACAAACTAAGTCGGTTTTTCAAACCATGAGCATCACACCTTGTAACTATTTCAGCTATCATAACTTTTTGGTCCAGTCCCTGGGACCCATTATGTACCTCTTGTAATCTTTTGACTAACCGCCCACAGGATGGGTATGACTACCACCCCAACAGGATGGTGGTATTATACCGTCCACAGGATGGGTTGACCTACCACCCCACAGGATGGGTAAAACTACTGGCCCACAGGATGGTAATGACTACCGCCCACAGGATGGGTATTACTCCACCCACAGGATGGGATTACTACTGCCACAGGGATGGGTATGAATCTACCGTCTACAGGATGGGTATGACTACCACCCACAGGATGGTTAGGACCTACTCCTCACAGGATGGGTTGACTACCACCCACAGGATGGGTAGACTACTGTCCCACAGGATGGGTTATGACTACCCACCCACAGATGGGTATGACTACTGCCCACAGGATGGGTATGACTACCACCCACAGGTGGTATTACTACCACCCTACGACCACCAACCCCACCCAACACCCACCACCCCACACCAGCACCACCACCCACCCTGCACCAAACCACCGCACCCTACACCCACCACCCACCCATACAACCCACCCTACACCACACACGCCACATACTGCAAAACTTTGGCTCATATAAATAGCATCTTGGCATATTACTGGCACCAGCAAGAAAAGGGTAAAGTGAAATCAGTTTTCTTCTTTTCCGTGGCATATACAGTTATAGGATACAACAAGGGAAAAATGTCAACCAAGGCATTAACTGTGGGACATGGAAAAAAATCCTGGAAGTAATCCAGAATCACATCAACCTACTCTTCCCAAACACCATATCTCTTGTACTAGACTAAATACAGCCTCAAAAAATGACCTTAGAACTAGCAGGTGCTTCTGGTTGTGCAATAAAGATGTAAGAACTTTGGGCAGTATCAAAAGTAACTAAGGAAGATTAATAAATGAATAAAAAATAATCAAGAAAACAAGGATGACCTCTTGGATGTCCCCCTTACCCCAAAAAAATATATAAAACATGGAGCAAGGAGATAGTGTAATCAAAAAATGCAGAGGGATGTCCATACCACAACAGATGACTCGAAACTATCTATCCCCACATGGTGCTAAGCCAGACCCATCCCCCAGTCATAGCACTAATACCCACAGTGATGGTGCTGGGCCCAAGCTCCCCCAGGCATAGCACCAATACCCTCAGTGCTGGTGCTGGCCCAGGACCCATCCCCACCCCCCCAGCCCCAGTGCTGACCCAGACACCCAGCCCCCAGCCCTAACGTTGCAGCCCAACTCCTCCTAGGGACATCTACCCAAACCACCACATAAAACAGAAATATACAATCCCATCATAGTGCACAAGACCCGTGGCCCACAGTACAGATATTGTTGGAAGAGGAGTCTCCCTCCTTCCTCTACTGGGGAAATAGAATGGAATCCAGGACGGGTGGCCCTGCTTTGGATACTGAGGAATTATAGTGCAGTCCAGAACCTCAGAAATTTGACAACACACCTCCCAACAATTTCTCAACCAAAGGTGAATTGGTGCATATATTATTGCTTGGGGCATCTGTAAGACGGGAATAACAGGGGAAAAAAATGGGACATGCTACTTTGCGACCATCCCAAAAAATGTAGGCGACCCTTCCTGTCCCACCCCCCCCCGCCCCCCCCCCCCTAAAGGAGTGTGTCGTTCTTCATCCTGTCCTTTCTTTCACCCAAAACTGTGCCACTCCTCGTTCCTCTCCAGAAGAGCAGTGTTACAACATCGAATGCCCTGCATACCATCTAAAAGGGACCAGAAGGCACAGACCACAGCGAATATATGAAGGGGGGGGGGGGTGGAGAGGATGGGTTGGTTTTTGGTTTTGGTTTTTGGGGGGGGGGGGGGATTGACTAAATATGTAGATATAAGTATAAAAATATACAGGTATTTTGTGTTGTGGAAGGAAAAGATAAAAAGAATTTGGAAGGTAAATAACAAAAATAGTCCACCACACCTTGGAGCTTGTTGGCGGACTGGAGCGCAGCCATGGCCACCCATGGCCCTCCGAATTATTAAGATACTGATGCCAATAACAAAATCCCCCACCCCCATCCACAAACACAGAATAACAAGAACCTCGTTCATATTGCTAATAACAGGGCGCTTAAGCCATCCACCAACAACAAAATACCTTTTATCATTGGACTCTAGTGGCTCTAATGCATGTTTGAGCCTTCACAGAGACTCACACAAAAGATCACTTTGACAGGAAATATGGATAAGTGTTTACAAACAACCTTTTAGATCGACAGAAAAAAACAGGCAACAAGGGGGGGGGTTTGGCCTGTATGTCCAAAGAGTCCCTTATCTGCACGAGTTTCGCTGAACACCACAAATAGGTAGTTGAAGTTCTATCAATAAGACGAGAACCAAAACCTAGTCATTGTGGTTGTATACAAGCCACCAGATGCAACCTCCGAACAGTTTCAAGGAACAGCTACTGAATAATCGATTACTGTTTTGGAAAACTTCCAGCTCCTATCCCCAAACATCTTACTGCTTGGTGATTTCAACCTAAAGG
Organism: Cherax quadricarinatus; assembly: GCF_026875155.1. Classification (NCBI taxonomy): domain Eukaryota; kingdom Metazoa; phylum Arthropoda; class Malacostraca; order Decapoda; family Parastacidae; genus Cherax; species Cherax quadricarinatus. Next base: position 6,522 of record NW_026504175.1, read on the forward strand.
CATACAAAATGGAAGAATGAGCAAATAATTTATAGCTGAAACCTCCCCCGGAGGTAGCGCAGATGAAAGGTCACACACACAATGAGCACTAAGTCTCTGCGAAAAAAACACATACACTAAGCCCAAAAAGCCAGCAGATAGTGGAGCCAACAAGACTAGAATACACACTTGACCTTATCTTCACAAATAATGAGGACATATAAGAGACATAAGAATATCAAAAACAACTAATTCCCCGATCACAATCTAATCGAAGTCCAGACGTACATGCATAGGGGTCCTGAACAACAGAATGCCATGTACCTTTGAAGTGTCTTCACAAAATACAATTTCAACACAAGAACATCAACTGTGACCAGGTAAACCTTGTCCTAAACTAATACATGTGGAAGAGTCTTTAATGACATGGACCCAAACCAGTGCCTGAAAGGATCAACGCTGGTAGCCGAAGCATGTTCTAGGCATATTTCCCTAAGAAAGAAGAAGAGCAGTAGTTGTGGGTGTTGTTAAACTGGAGAGAAAAAAGACCTCCCTCTATCAGAAGGACGACGAAGAGTCACTGAGCTCCTCAGAGTCTAGAATATCTGATACACGAAGGAGTGGCGCTGACCAGGGAAGTGAAACTATCGAACATAAGCTAAATGACTCTTGACAGGAACCAGGAGCGGCAGGATTGCTTAAATGTTTCTATTAGTGAAATTGAAAGACAATTCAAAATATTTCTTTTCATATGCCAAAAACAAGGCAAATACCACATCTAGAATCGGGCCCTTCTACAGGACAGGATGGGCCTTACACAACGACGAAAAGGAAATGAGTGAAATATTGAAATCCCAGTACGACTCTGTGTTTAGTGAACACTAATCGGTCTGAGGATCGACGACCCAAATGATTTCTTCATGAATAGCCTCAAAACCCATAAATGTTATGTCCATGGGAATATTTACCCTAACTCTGATATATTTCGAAAAACCATTGAAAACCATGCCTATGCACTCAGCCCCGGGCCCAGACTCGTGGAACTCTGTTTTCATTAAGAACTGCAAGAAACCCCTCTCGCGTGCCCTAAGACACTATGGAGGAGGAGAGCTTGGACATGGGTTAAATTCCACAGTCACTTAAAACAACGGATATAGCCCCACTCCAAAAGGTGGCAGCAAACATTAGCTAAGACTATAGACCAATAGCTCTGACATCCCACATCATAAAAATCTTTGAAAGAGTGCTAAGAAGCAGGATTCAAATCACCTGGATTCCCAAAATCTGCACAATCCAGGGCAACATGTTTTCAGGGCAGGTCGCTCCTGCCTCCATCTCAACTACTGGATCACATGACATGGCCTTGGATGCACTGGAAAGAAAATCAGAATGCAGATGTAAATATACACAGACTTTGCAAAAGCATTAGACAAATGGCGATCAGGCGTAATAGCCCATAAAACATACGTGCTAAAGGAATAACTGGGAAAGTGGGGGGGGGGGGAGATGATCTTCAACTTCCTAACAAATCGAAACACAAAGAGTAGTGGTCAACAGAGTTAAATCGGAGGCTGCCATATCGAATAGCTCTGTTCCACAAGGCACAGTACTCGCCCCCATCTTATTTCCATATCCTCATATCAGACATAAACAGAGATATACACCACAGCACCGTTTCATCCTTTGCGGATGATACCTAGGATCTCATGAGGCTGTCATCTCTGAGGACGCGGTTAAACCTCCAAGAAGATATAAACAATGTTTTTATCCCAGTGGGCAACGGTAAACAATATGATGTTCAATGAGGACAAATTCCAACTACTCCGTTATTTTTCTGGGGGGGGGTGGATAATAAATAGAAACAGAGTAACTACTGACTGGTTCTCGGCCATACAATAGACGGCGGGATAAAATAATGTAGGGAACCTGGGAGTATAATGTCCTTGAGGATCTCACTTCAAAGGAGATCAGCACAGTGCCACGATCGCTGATTCGTGCAAAGAAATGATAGGATGATAATGAAACTTTCAAAAACGAGAGATGCCAAGACCCGATGACGAACCTTATTTCAAATCACTTTTCTCTCTAAGCTGGGAATACTGCTGTACACATTAACATCTCCATACAAGCAGTGTGAAATCGCAAGATTAGAGAGTGTTACAGAGATCCTTTACTGTGCACGTATAAGTTCGTCAAGCACCTTAACTACGGGACCTTGGAACACCTGTGACTTTACTCGTTGGTAAAGCAGAGGGAGAAGATATATCATAATCTACACTTGGAAAATCTTGGAATGAATGGTTCCCACTCCTCTTGCACACAGAATTCACTCCCTACGAAAGTAAGAAGACTGGCTGGTGATGCAAAATGGGCCGCCAAAAAAATAGGGCGTCCAATTTGTACACTAAGAGAAAACACCAACTAAGCTGTCCGGGGGTGCCCCAAAACTGTTCAACAGACCATGCCATCAAGCATTAGGGAGCAATGTATGAGCCAATAAACCCCTGCTGCTCAAGAAGAGCTGGACAGGATACCTAAGTCGGTGCCGATCAGCCGGGCTGTGGCTCGTACGTCGGACTGCTGCGGCCATCAAGTAAAACAGCCTAGTCAGATCAGGCCCTGACCCATCGGGAGTGAACCTGGTCAGTGGACTTGGTCGGCGGGCGTGATCCCCGAATCAACCTCCAGTATGAACCTCCAAGTAACCACGCCACAGGATTGGGTATTACTACCGCCCACAGGATGGTGTATGACTATCCACCCACAGGAAGTGGGTATTACTACCACCCACAGGATGGGTATGACTACCAACCCACAGGATGGGTATGGGGTGCATCAATAAACACATTATAACTAACACATACCAATGGACACCGCACTCCTACACACTTGAATTTGTACTCTCCTCACCTACCGTCGTCGTCTGAAAGTTACGCCCAGTCTGAGAGTTTTGAGAAGTTACTGGAGTCATTCCAGGATGATGGGACTGAGATCGAGACACTTCTGTTGTGTGGGTAGATCTGGCATTCCAGCACATTCGCCTAGTTTTGTTCCTAGAATCCCTGTCCCTCTCGATTATTGCTAAATCTGCTCTGAAAATTAACGGCTGAGATGCTGAAGCACTTACAAGTTATGCGAGTAGGAAAGTAAAAATCTGAAAAGACTGAAGACAGACAAGATATTATTGTTTCTTCCCCCTGCCCCCTCCTCCGCACATATTTTTGATTATTTTTTAAATTGTATTAAAAACGTTATAACTTCACATGTTTAACGAATTAACTGCTGAGCAAACATTAATTCATCTGGTGTAATAATGATGAATAATCTTCTTTTATTATTCATGTCTGTTGAGAATTCTGGACACATCTCTAATAAGCTGCATCTTCTTTTGAATATATTTTTTCTAGAGTTCCTAGAATACGTGAGATAAAGTCGATCGATTCATTTAGACCAAACAACAGTACGAATGATGATATTATACAGATGCTTGAACTAATATATACAGCCCTCGATAAAATTGAATATCCTCTGGGGCTCTTCATCGACCTATGGAAAATATTTGATACAGTCGACCACAATCTCCTGCACCTAAAACTAAATCTTTACAGCATCAGAGGTCATTCCCTAGATTACCTAAAATCATATCTTAACAACAGACACCAATATGTATACACAAATGGAGTCAACTCCACTATCCAGCCTGTAGCTGTCGGAGTGCCCCAGGGTTGTGTCCTAGACCCACTCCTCTTTCTCATCTACATTAATGATCTCCCCAGTGCATCTTAACTCCTTAAACCAGTTTTATTCGCAGATAACACTACTTATGTCTATTCCCACTCAAATCCCAATAATTCGAAGAAAACACTGTTTTAAAAACGAGCTGCTAAAAATATATACTTGGATGGTGACCAACTATCAATATAGACAAAACATACTTCATGCTGTTTGGAAACAGAGCCTTGAACATCCAACTTAATATATCGATAAATGGTTCCCCTATTACAAGACACACTGAGGGTAAAATTCTAGGTCTTCTCCTTGACTGTAATCTTAAATTTCATTCCCACATCCAGCATATTTTCAAGAAAATTTTCAAATCAGTAGGTATCCTTTCCAAGATACGATACTATGTACCCCAAATGACACTCCTTACCCTATACCACTCTTTAATATATCCCTGCATCACCTATGGTATTTGTGTCCGGGGATCAACCACCTTAAACCTTTAATAACCCAATAACAAGCTGCTGTGTGGATCATTACCAGGTCTTGTGCTAGACACCACACCCCACCACTTTTCAAAAGCCTGAACTTGCTAAATATATAGACTACACTATATTATTTTGCCCACTACATTCAGAACTTAAACTTCAATGTAAACCCTCCACTTAAACTTCTCCTTTTACCCACAACAGAACACACACCCACT
>NW_026504177.1:0-13100 GCF_026875155.1 Cherax quadricarinatus
CCAGGCCCTAATAACCTCCCAAGTCCCCTAATAACCTCACCTGACCCCTAATAACCTCCCCAGGCCCCATATAACCTCACCAGGCCCTGTACAACCTCCACAGGCCCCATAACTCCCAGGCCCCTTATAACCTCCCAGGACCCTAGTAACCTCCCAGGCCCCTAGTAACCTCTCCAGGCCACTAATAACCTCCCCAGGCCACTAATAACCTCCCAAGGCCCATAATAACCTCCCCAGGCACTGTATATCCTTCCCAAGCCCCTAACAACCTGACCTAATAGCCTAATAACCTAGCCAGGCCCTGTATAACCTCCCCAGGTCCCCTAATAACCTACCAAGGTTCCTAATAACCTACACAGGCCCCTAAGAACCTCCCGAGGCTACTAGTAACCTCCACAGGAACCCCTAATAACCTACCCCAGGCCCTAAACCTTTTCAGTACTATAACCTCCCCTGGCTCCTAATAACCTCCCAGGCCCCGTATAAGCTCTCCAAGCCCCTAATAACCTCCCCAGCACATAATAACCTACCCAGGCCCTTAATTACCTCCCCAGGCCTCTAATAACCTCCCCAGGCCCCTATAACCTCCCAGTCCTCAATAACCTCCCCAAGCCCCTAAATAAATCCCCAAGCCCCGTATAAAATCCATAGGCCCTTTATAACCTCCCAAGGCCCCTAATAACCTCCCCAGGCCCTGTATAACTCCATGCCCTAACTCCCGGCCTTAATAACACCTAGGCTTCGTGTAACCTCCCAAGCCCCTAATAACCTCCCAGGCCCTGTAAAACCTCCCATACCCCTAATAACCTCCCAGCCCTTAATAACCTCCCCAGGCTCTGTATAACCTTCCTGGCCCCTAATAACCTCTCCAGTCCACTAATAACATCCCCATGGCCCCTAGTAACTTCCCCAGGCCCCTATAACCTCCCAGGCAGCCAATAGCTTTCAGGCCCCGTATAACCTCTCTAAAGCCCCTAATAACCTCTGCAAGCACATAATAACTCCCCAGGCCCCTAGTAACCTACCCAGTCCCCCAATACCCTCCCACGCCCCTAAAAAAATCCCCAGGCCCATATAACCTTCTGAAGCCCTGTATAAAATCCTTAGGCCCTGTATAACCTCCAAGGCCCTTAATAACCTCCCAGGCTTCGTGTAACCTCCTCAGGCCCCTAATAACCTCCCGAGCCAATTGTACAACCTCCCAGGCCCTCTGTAACCTCCACAGGCCCTTAATAACCTCCCCAAGGCTTCTGTAACCTTCCCAGGTCCCTAATAACCTCCTCAGGCCCCTAATAATCTCCCCAATTCCCTAATAACTCGCCAAGCCCCTAATAACCTCCCAGGCTTCTAATAACCTCCCCAGGCCCTGTATACCTCCCTGGCCCATATATAACTTCCCAGCCCCTAATAACCTTCCACGGCCTCTAATAACCTCCGAGGCCCCGTATAACCTCCCAAGGCTTGTAAATCCTCTCCAGGCACCAAATAACCTCCCCTAGGCCCAGTAAACCTCCAAAGGCCTATAACCTCCCCAGGCCGTGTACAACTCACCAGCCCCTAATAACCTTCCCAGGCCTTTATAACCTCCCGAGGCCCCCTTGTCCTCCTTAGGCCCTACTAACTCACAAGCTCCCCTATAACCTCACAGCACCCCAAATAACCTCCCCTAGCCAAACAAAACCTAACCTAACCTAATGAACCTAACCTAACCTAGCCAACCTAATGTAAGCTAACGAACCTAACAAACCTAAGCTAACCTAACTAACCTAACTTAACCTAGACCTGATAACCTAACAACGAACCTATCCTACCATCCAACCTAGCAACAACCTACCTAACCTCACTAACTCACTAACCTCAACCTCACCTCACCCCTAACTAACCTCACTAACCTTACCTCAACCAAACCTAACCTAACCTAACCTAATCTAACCTAACCTAACAAACCTAACCTAACCTAACCAAACCTATCAAACTAACCTAACCTAACAAACTAACTGACCTAAATAACCTAAGCTATCCTCACCTAACCTAACCTAATTAACCTAACCTAACCTAAACTTAACCTAACCTAACTAACACCTACCTAACCATAACCAAACCTAACCTAACCTAACCAACCTAACCTCAACCTAACCTAACCTAACCTAACCTAACCTAACCTAACCTAACTAACCTAACTAACCAAACCTAATCTAAACCAAACCTAACTAACCTAACCTATCCTAAATACCTAACCTAACCTAACAACCTAATCTAACTAACCATTACCCATCCTAACCTAACTACCAACTAACCTAACACCAAACCTTACTAACCTAACCACAAAAGATGAACCCAACGTCAAGACCTGGAAGTGATCATGTCGGAGGATCTCACCTTCAAGGACCATAACATTGTATCAATCGCATCTGCTAGAAAAATGACAGGATGGATAATGAGAACCTTCAAAACTAGGGAGGCCAAGCCCATGATGACACTCTTCAGGTCACTTGTTCTATCTAGGCTGGAATATTGCTGCACACTAACAGCACCTTTCAAGTTAGTTAGTTTAATATGTTTATTATGCACCCCATACCCATCCTGTGGGCGGTAGTCAAAAGATTACAGAGGTACATAATTGGTCCAGGGACTGGACTCCAAAGTTTTGATAGCTGAGCAAGTTACAGAGGTAATGAACTCACAATTTACAAAGGTAATGAACTCACAATTTACAAAGGTAATGAACTCACAATTTACAAAGGTAATGAACTCACAATTTACGAAGGTAATGAACTCACAATTTACAAAGGTAATGAACTCACAATTTACAAAGGTAATGAACTCCAGGTAGGTCTGGTGAAATTGCTGACCTAGAAAATGTACAGAGAACCTTCATGGTGCGCATAATGGAGATAAAACACCTCAATTACTGGGAGCACTTGAGGTTCCTAAACCTGTATTCCCTGGAACACAGGAGGGAGAGATACATGATTATATACACATGGAAATCCTAGAGGGACTAGTACCGAACTTGCACACGAAAATCACTCACTACGAAAGCAAAAGACTTGGCAGACGATGCAACATCCCCCCAATGAAAAGCAGGGGTGTCACTACCACATTAAGAGACCATACAATAAGTGTCAGGGGCCCGAGACTGTTCAACTGCCTCCCAGCATACATAAGGGGGATTACCAACAGACCCCTGGCAGTTTTCAAGCTGGCACTGGACAAGCACCTAAAGTAGGTTCCTGACCATCCAGGCTGTGGCTCGTGCTGCGTGCAGCCAGCAGCAACAGGCTGGTTGATCAGGCTCTGATCCACCAGGAGTCATGGTCCACGCAGAACGGGTGGCGTGGCGTTGACCCCCGGAACTCACTCTAGTAACCTTTACCTCACCTCCCTAAACCGCATTATACAATCATTGTTTAGTTGTTAAAATTTTTACAAAGCCTGCCCGTAATGCTATGCATACAATTGGCTTTTTGCATGCTGTCTGTAACCTGTATTTTTGTACCTCTGTATGTATGATCAAATTAATAAATTATTATTAGTTACTAATCATTATTTAATAGCATTAGGTATTTATTAGTTTATAAATTACTAATCGGTTTTTTAGTTATTTATTTGTTTATATCCAGTTGTTATAGTTTAAATTATTAGAAATATTTATTATCAGTCATCAGTTAAAAATACATTATTATATAATTTATTACCTTTTATCAGTTAATTAGTTAGGTATGTAGCATTATTTATTTGCTATTTAGTTATTATTTATTTTTCATTGTTTAATTTAATTATTAAAAGACTAATCATTTTTATTCTTATTTAATGTCATATAACATGAACTAGTATTTATCATTTATTAATCCATTTTTTATCAGTTAATTAATTATTCAATTTAATTCATTAGATATTACCTATTTATCAGTTAGTTATTATTGGATCTTCTCAGTTTTATTCATTATTTCTCGTTATTAACTATTTAGTCAGTTATTAATCAGTTTATCTGTTGTTTATCAGTTATATAATATTTAATAAATATTTATCATTATTCATTAGTTATTACATATTTATTATTTTTATTATATATTATTACTTACTTACCAGTTATATTAAGTTATTAATTTATGTATCATAACTAGTTATAATCAGGTTTCCTTCAGTTATTTATTAGTATACTTTATTAATTGTTCGTTATTTATTAAGTTAACATCTTAAAAAAATTATCAGTGTATTTAATAGTACCTAATCATTCAGTTATTACTAGTTATTATTTATTTCTAAGTTGTTAGTTATTAATTACTAACAATAAGTTATTAGCTATTTATCAGATATTTGTTAATCATTTATCAGTTATTACTTATGTATTAATTACATATTAGTTATTTACTTATCAGTTGTTTATTATTTATTTATTAGCTATTTTTTATTTATCAGTTGTTGGGGCTCTGGTGGCTAACACTCTCGCTTCACATTGCGAGGGCCTGGGTTCGATTCCCAGCCAGAGTAGAAACATTGGGTGTGTTTCTTTCCATCTGTTGTCTATGTTCCCCATCAGTAAAAATGGGAACGTACCTAGGTGTTAGTCGACTGGTGTGGGTCGCATCCTGGGACACTGACCTAATTTGCCTGAAATGCTGAGCATAACAAGGGGATTTCTATACAGTAGTCAGCTAGGCCATGTACATGTACTTGTATTAAATAAAGATATTATTATTTATCAGATGTTGTGGGGAATTGCATTTATCTGTATGTATAATTATGTACATAACAATAAATGAACATAGATAATTATTATTTATCAGTTAGACAAGTAGGAATTTGGGACACGTAGTGTGGAAAATTACATTTACTTGGATGTATCATTATATACGTAACAGTAAATGAACATAGATAATTATTATTTATCAGTTAGACAAGTAGGAATTTTGGACACCTAGGTCGAAAAAAAATGTCCCCCTTCAATACGTACAACCGTCATATCCACAAGTTTCTCTGGACCTATTAATTAAATGAAATATACATCACCAGGAATGTTGGTAAATATATAAATTTGTGGACTGTATATTAAATGTAAATAATAATAAATGATTATATACATCGGAGAACAACAGAAGGAAATATATGTTTAATATCACTCAACAATTTGACTCGAGATCATTTTTTAGCCTATTATATATGTTTATTATTTATTTATTACTAATCATTTATTACCAATTTATCTGTTTGATGAGCAAAGTAAAAATTTAGAAGGGATTCAGGGAAACCGGCAGGCCCGGAGCTTGATCCTGGAGATGGGAAGTACAGTGCCTGTCACTCTGAAGGATGGTCGTTAATGTTTGCAGTTTTAAAAACTGTAGTTAAAGCACCGTTCTGCAAGGACAGTGATGGAGTGAAGAATGTGAAAGTTTTTCTTTTTCGGGCCACCCTGCCTTGGTGGGAATCGGCCGTTGTTGATAATAATACATTATCTGTTATTAGGTATTTATCAGTTTTAATTATTTATCTGTTTATAGTTATTTATCAGATATTAGTTATTGATCTGATAATTGCTATTTCTTACCTAACAGTATTAGTTACTAGTTTTCTAACAGCTGTTAGTTATTCACTGGTTATTACCTATGTATTAGTTTTTAGCTATTAATTTTTTATCTGTAATTTATTACTTAATTTATATATATGAGTTATTTGTTTTGAGCATCAAGGTTAATGTAGATGATTCCTGACAATTAAGGTTTTTCTGACATAATTTATGTAGAAGATCCTCTGGATACAGGTATTATGACGTCAATGTACTGAGGGTTCTAGTGACATAAAGGACATGTAGACGTTTATGTAGATCTCAAGGCTTCTGGACATAAAGATACGTGTAGCAGATCGTGATACTGAAGGTATTATTGACATCAAGGTACATGTTTCTGTGAAGGAATCAAGCGTGTAATGACATAAAGGTCATATTTGTTGATATGAAGGTACATGTAGAGTAGCCTTGAATGAAGGCACATTTGATGTTATAAATAATTTAAAATGATTAAGGCATCAGAAAATCATTGTCGAAGTAAAATAATAATTTTCCTGAATCACAAGTACTCAGGCAGCAAAGAGAAGAATGAAAATTTGAGAATGGCAGTAGCAGTATTAAACACACATGGAAGGATGACATACATAAGTTAAAGTATTACACAAATAAATAATTATGTTTTATGAAAGTTAAATCTTTGGAATAGAGTATATTATTAGTTAAGGAGAAAGGAAATATAAATATAAAACTTGTTGAAATGACAAGTATTGTCTTGAAACCACTTGTAACTTCAAGAAAGCCAGGAAAAAAAAATGGCAGAGTCAGACGAGGTGCCAATGATGTTATTTAAGAAAATGCACTGATAAACTGGTCATATTTAGTAGTAAAGAATGAGAAAGAGATGTAATAGAGTTTGGTATTATGTTATTATGATGCTAAAAACAATTCAAGAAATAGTTATTAAAGTAGACATAAATAAAAGAGTGTGTAAATAAAAAGGTAACATGTCACCCTATGTTCCTTCAGAAGAAACCAATATTAGTTTGAGTATATGAAGTTAATATTTTGTATATTGTTCTTATTAAATGTATTTTTATGGAAGTAGCTTTTAATTTGATAATAATAAAAAAGTATTAAAACGCACAAGGATTATAAACAATTAATTTAGAGGTGATTTATTAGTATTTATATATAAATTAGCAAAATTAGATAACAGAAAATTAAGAACATTAGATTTTGGTGTACAAGGGATTTGTAAATATATGTTGTAAAGTGAGAGAATATGACCAATCGTTGTTATTGTCATCAATAGAATGCCGTACAGAGGAAGGGTAGGGGAAAAGAGCACAGTAAGTGTTCGTCCCTACCTTCTAGAGAGTAGAAAAATTCACCCCCGACCCCCCCCTTTTCGGTGGGGGTGGGGGAGTAAGAGACATGGTGAGAATTTGGATAGGACCAAGGGGAAGTGTAGTACTTTAAAAATATAATAGTTACCCCCATAAATTCAATCAAAGAAAACTATTTTCATGAAAGAAAATTCTAGTTTATAAGGAGAAATGAATTAAAAAAGAGGAAAACATTGAAAGTTTGCAGATTAAATGATACATGTATTATATAGATAAAAATATAAATTATTTATTTTAAGTAGAATTTAATAAGGACACAGAAATTTAATATCTTTTTAATTAGGTATACAAATAAATAAAGTTCTAAAGATTAAAATAATGTAAAAAAGTTAATAACTGTAATTGGAATTAATAAAAGGAAACAGTCAAATTGGAGATTGAATATCCCATTTTTAATAGAAATCAAATAGTTTAAGTCTTATAAATCATTTTTAAAAGAGTAACACATTGTATAAATGATGTTATCCCAGGTTCTTATGTTGCAATGTAGAAAATTCTATTAACTTAATGTTTAGAAAAGAAATATATACATCAGGATTGGAGATGCATATCAAAACTCAGAATGGCTGAATTTTAGAAAATAAATAATATACTGAGGGTATACAAACTCAAGATGGCTAAATTTTGAAAATACATTATACCCTTCAGGAGTGTGATGCACTAGAGAGGCGTTAGGTTAGGAATAGTTCGTTGGTTCGGTTAGAATTAGGTTAGATTAGGAAAGGTTCGGTCGGTTTTGGGTTAGGTTCGTAGGTTAGGTTAGTTCGGTTAGGTTCGTTCGGTTCGGTGTAGTGATAGTTAAGGTTTAGGATGAGGTAAGGTTAGGTAGGTTGGGTTTAGTAGGTTAGGTTAGGTTAGGTTAGGTTAGGTTAGGTTCGGTTCGGTGTTAGGTTAGGTAGGTTTAGGGTTAGGTTACGGTAGGTTAGGTAGTTAGGGTTTATGTTAGGTTTAGGTTCGGTAAGTTAGGTTAGGTTAGGTAGGTTAGGATTAGTTAGGTTAGTTAGGTTAGGTTTAGGTTAGTTAGGTTAAGGTAAGTAAGGTTAGGGTTAGGTTAGGTATGGTTAGGATAGGTTTAGGTTAGTTAGGTTATGTTAGGTTAGTTAGGTTTGGAAGGTAAGGTTAGTTAGGTAGGTTAGTGATTAGGATTAGGATTAGGTTAGTTTAGGTTAAGGTATAGGTTAGGTTAGGTTAGGTTAGGATAAAGGTTAGGAGTATGTGTTAGGTTAGGTTAAGGTTAGGTTAGTTAGTTTAGGTTATGTTAGGGTTAGTAGTTAGGTTAGTTAGGTTAGGTAAGGTTAGGTTTAGTAGGTAGTTTAGGATCGTTTAGGTTAGGTTAGTTCGGTTTAGGTTAGTTTTAGGTTATGGTTAGGTTTAGGTTAGGTTTCGGTTATGTTAGGTTAGGGTAAGGTTAGGTTAGGTTAGGTAAGGTTAGGTTAGGTTAGGTATAGGTATAGGTTAAGTAATGTAGATAGGGTTCGTTTAGGTTCGTTAGGATTATCGGTTTAGGTGTTAGGGTTAGGTAAGTTAGGTATAGGTTTAGGTTAGGTTAGGTAGGTTAGGTTAAGGGTATAGTTAGGTTAGTGTAAGGATTAGGTAAGGTAAGGTATTAGTTAGGTTAGGTTAGGTTAGGTAGGTTAGGTATAGGTTAGGTTAGGTTAGTTAGGTTTAGGTTAAAGTATAGGTTAATGTTAGGTTAGGTTAGGTTAAGTGTATAGGTTAGGTTAGATGGTTAGTTAAGGTTAGGGTTAGATAGTTAAGTGATAGGTTAGTTAGGTTAGGTTAGTTTCGGTTAGGTTAGGTTTATGTTAGGTATAGGTTAGGTTAGGGTTAGGTTAGGATAGTAGGTTAGGTTATGATAAGGATAAGGTATAGGATTAGGTTAGATAGGATAGGTTATAGTAAGGTTTAGGTTAGGTTTAGGTTAGGTTTAAGGTAAGGTTAGTAGTTAGATAGGTTATTTAGGTAAGGTAAGGTAGGTTAGGTTTAGGTTAGTGTTTAGTGGTTAGGTTAAGGTTAGGATAGGTTAGGTAGGTTAGGACAGGTTAATTAGTGTAAGGTTAGGTTAGGTTAGGTTAGGTAAGGTTAGGTTAGGTTAGGTTAGGTAGGTTAAGGTTAGGTAAGGTATATAGGAAAGGTTAGGAAAGGATAGGTTAGGATAGTGTTACGGTAGGTGTAAGGTATAGGTTATGGTTAGGTTAGGTATAAGGATAGGTTAGATAGGATAGTATAAGTTAGGTTAGGTTAAGTAGGTCATGATAGGTTAAGGTTAGGTAATATGGTTAGGTTAGGTTACGGTTCGGAGTTAGGTATCGGTAGTGATAGGTAAAGGTTAGGTATATAGGTTATGTATTAGGACGGTTAGGTAAAGGTACTGGAAAGTAACGTAAGTACGGAAAGGATTAGGTACGTATAGTGTACGTTAGGTAATAAGGTTAAGGTTAGTTTAGGAAATGATAGGTAATAGGTAAGGTATAGGAATCGGATAGGTCTAACAGGAAAGGAAAGGAAAGGAAGGTAAAGATAAAGGTAAAGATTAGGAATACTGAGAATTAAAGGAAAGGTAAGGAAAGGTAAAGGTACGGTAATGAATAGGATAGTTAGGTTCGGTAAGGACGGTATCGGATATGATAGGTAATGATATGTCGGATTAGGATAGGAAAGTGTAAAGTAACGGATATACTGTAATGGATAGGTAAGGAACGGAAAGACGTGATCGGTAAATGGAACGGAAGGATCGGATATCGTTAAGGTTAGGTATATGTACGGATCAGATAGTGGATAGGAAAGTATAGGAAACAGTGTAAACTAACAGTAAGCTTGAAGGATACGTGATAGAAAGGTTAGGATAGTAAAGGATATAGGAAAGATAGGATAATGATTAGGAAAGGTTAAGTGTAACGGTTAAGGTTCAGGTGTAGGTTAGTGAAAGGATAGGAACTGGAAAGGAAATTACGTACGTGAAAGTAAGTAAAATGGTACGAAAGGTAATCTGTACGGTACTGGATATTAAAGGTAAATGGATCCGTGATCGGAACGGAAAACGGAACTGTTACGGATATCGGAACGGAAAGGTCGGATAGGTTATGATTAATTAATCGGATACGGATTCAGTGTAAGGAATATGAACGTTTACGAAACGGATAAGGTAAAGGTACGTGATCGGTATCAGGTGGTACTCGGGAGGTGTTAGGGTAGGGGGAACTGAAAGTAACTGACTTAACTTAACTTAAACTGAACTTAACGGGAACTTAAAACTTGAAACTGTTGAACGTAACTGTAACTTACTTATCGTAACTTAAGCTGAACTGAACTGAACTTAAACTGTAAACGTGAACTCGAACTGTAACTTAACTTAACTTAACTTAACTTAACTGTAACTTAACTTAACGTTCACTGAACGTAACGTTGAACTTGTTAGCTTAACTTAACTTAACTTACTTAACATAACCTTAACTTGAACTTAACTGTTACCTTAACTTTAAACGTAAACGTGTACTTAACTTAACTTAACTTTAACTGAACTTAACCTTAAACTGTAACGTAAACAGTAACTTAAGCTTAACTTAACTTAACTTAACTATACGGAACTGTAAATTAACTTAACGTAAGCTTATAACTTACGCTTAACTTAACTTAACATAACTTAACTTAAATTAACTTCACTTAACTTGAACTGAACTAACTTGAACTGTAACTTACTCTAACTTAACTAACTAACTTAAACTAGTAACTTAACTTCACTTAACGTAACTTAACTTAGACTTGAACTGTTAACTTTAAAAACTTAACTTAACTTAACGTAACGTTAACTTAACTTAACTTACACTTAACTTAACTTAACTTAACTTAAACGTACTTATACTAACGTAACGTAAGCCTTTCTAGTACAAAAAAAAAACAACTTAAACTATAAACTATAAGCTTAACTTATTAACTTAACTTAACTTAACTTAACTTAACGGAACGTTGTAACTTAACTACTTAACTTAACTGACGTAACTTAACTTAACTTAACTTAACTTAACTTAACTTAACTTAACTTAACTCTAACTTAACTGAACTGCTAACTTAACTTAAACTTAACCTTGAACTTAACTAGACTTAGACTTAACTGTAACTAACTTAAACTTAACTTAAACTCGTATAATTAACTTAACTTAACTTAACTTAACTTGACTTAACTTAACTTTACCTTAACTAGACTTAACTAACTTAACTTACTGTAACTTAACGTTAAATGAAACTTAACTTAACTTAACTTAACTTAAACTTGAACTACTTAACTTAACTTAACTAACTTTAGACCTTAACGTTAACTTAACTTAACTAACTTAACTTAACTGACCTTACTTAAACTTAACTGTAACTTAACTAAACTAACTTAAACTTACTTAACTGTAACGGTAACTTAACTTAGACTTAACTTAACTTAACTTAACTTAACTGACTTGTAACTTAACTTAACTTAACTGAACTTAACCTTAACTAACTTAACTTACTGAACTTAACTTTAAACTTAACTTAACTTATCTAACTTAACTTAACTTACAGCCTTAACTTAAACTAACGTTAACTTAACTTAACTTAACTTCAACTTGAAACTTAACTTAACTGTAACAATTAACTTACTTAACTAACTTACTTAACCTTAACTTAACTTAAACTTAACTTAAACTTAACTTAACTTAACTTAACTTAACATTAAAACTGGTACTTAACTCACTTACTTTAACTTAACTTAACGGAACTGTAACTTAACTATAACTTAACTTAACTAATCTTAACTTAACTTCACGTTAACTTAACTTAACTTAACTTAACGTATAACTTACTTAACTTAACTAGTAACTTAACTTAACTTAACTTAACTTAACTTAACTTAACTTAACTTACTTAACTTAACTTAACTGTAACTTAACTTAACGTAACGTAACTTAACTGTAACTTAACTTAAAACGTACTAACTAACTAACTTAACTTAACTTAACTAACTTAACTGAACTTAACTATACTTACTTAACTTAACTTAACTTAACTTAACATGAACTGAACTATAAACTTAACTTAACTTAACTTAACTTAACTTTAACTTAACTTAACTAACTTAACTTAACTAACTAAATTAACTTAACTAACTTAACTTAACAAGAACTTAACTTAACTGTAACTTAACTACTTACTTAACTTAACTAACTTAACTTAACTTAACTTAACTTAACTTAACTTAACTTAACTAACTTAACTTAACTTAACTTACTTAACTACTAACTTAAACTTAACTTAACTTAACTTAACTTAACTAACTTAACTTAACTTAACTAACTTAACTTAACTTAACTTAACTAACTTAACTAAACGAACTTAAAACTTAACTTAACTTAACTGTAACTTAACTTAACTAACTTAACTTAACTACTTAACTGAACTTAACTAACTGAACTTAACTAACTTAACTTAACTAACTTAAACTTAACTTAACTTAACTTAACTGAACTTAACTGTAACTTAACTTAACTTAACTAACTTAAAATATAACTTAACTTAAACCTTAACTTAACTTGAACTTAACTACTTAACTAACGTAACTAAACTTGACTTAACTTAACTTAACTGTAACTTAACTTAAAACTTAACTTAACTTTAACTTAACTTAACTGAACTTAACGTTAACTTAACTAACTTAACTTAACTTAACTTAACGTAACTTAACTTAACTTAACTAACGTAACTTAAACTTACTAACTTAACTGAACTTAACTTAACTTAACTTAACTTAACTTAACTTAACTTAACGAACTTAACGTAACTTAACTTAACTTACTTAACTTAACTTAAACGTTAACTTAACTTAACTGAACTTAACTAACTTAACTTAACTTAAACGTAACTTAACTATAACTAAACTTAACTTAACGTAACTAACTTAACTTTAACTTAACTTAACTTAACAACTTAACGTAAACTTAACTTAAACTAAGACTTAAACTTACTTGAACTTAACTTAAACTAACGTAACTACTAACTTAACGTAACTTAAACTAATAACTTAACTTAACTTAAACATTACTTAACTTAACTTAACTTAAACTTAACTTAACGAACTTAACGGAACTTAACTTAAACTTAACGAACTTATAACTTAACTTAACGTAACTTAACGAACTGAACGTTAACTTAACTTAACTTAA